>QOHM01000009.1:0-280297 GCA_003313175.1 Fusarium equiseti
AGGTCCCTACAGCAATATCGTTACAGGGGGATATAGAGGTACAATCCCTCTCGTTAGGGCTCCCCTCAGAGGCTCCTTCAGAAGCTATAGAGCCTATTGTACTAAGGGAAAAAGCCCCTGAAGCTACAGAGGGCCCTATAGGGATAAAAGTCCCTTAGAAGCCCAGCATCAGCAGGCTATAGCCCCTATAGTAGAAAAAGGCCCTATAAAGAAACTACTAGCCTTCTCTAAGGTCCCTATACCAGAGAAAAACTACACGCTGGGCACGCTAAAGCCTTTACGGTAGCGGCTAGCAAAGCTGCTAAAGCCTTCTGTAAGAGACCTACAGAAAAAGCCCTAGTACACTTCCTTCTTCTTCCTAGGGTACTAGGCCTAGGGCTTCAGAAGGGAGGGTTAGCAGCCTTATTACACAACTATCCCGCTAATATCCCTACCCTAGAGGACCTAGAAGCTACCCTAGAGCAGCAAAAGTCCCCTACCCTACAGAAAAACCCCTCTAAAGCAGCTAATCCAGTCCAACGGGCTGTAAAGCTGCTAGAGAGAGGATTCCTAGGCCGGGCTTCTAGAACCCTTATAGATCCGGTACCTATAGCCCCTAATACAGCGGCTAATAGGGCCACTTTACTGGAAAAACACCCTATAGGCCCTGAAAAACCCTTCCAACGCAAGACCTACCCTAGACCGGGTCAACCGGTTACAGAGGCTACAGTCCTAAAAGCCATAGCCTCTATAGGGAAGGAAAAGGCACCGGGCCTTAGCGGCTGGACTAGGCCTCTGTTAGACCTTGTTATAGGGGATGACTCCCCTGTAATAGGCTTCCTTAGGCTGCTAGCAGATATGATTAGACAGGGTACAGCCCCGGGAGCCTCCCTGTTATGTGCTAGCCGGCTTATAGGCCTAGAAAAGCCAGGTGGAGGGGTTAGGCCTATAGCTATAGGGGATCTGATCTATAGGGTAGCTATGAAAGCTATTCTACTAACTTCCTATAACCCCTCTATGCTGTTACCCTTCCAGCTAGGGGTTAACAGCCCAGGGGGTGTTGAACCGGCTATTTTCCTGTTAGAAGAGGCAATTATAGGGGGAAATAGCGCTAATTCCCAGCAGCTAGCCTCTATAGACCTTGCAAACGCCTTTAATTCAGTGGCTAGGCCTGCTATAGCAGCTGCTGTAGCTACCTACGCCCCTGTATTGTACAGGGCTACAGCGTGGGCCTATAATAGCCCTTCCCTGCTAGCTACAGAAGAAGGGCAGTTACTAGCCTCTTCTAGCGGCGTTAGGCAGGGAGACCCTCTAGGGCCTCTTCTTTTTTCCCTAGCCTTTCGACCTACCCTAGAGGCCCTAGCTAGAAAGCTTCCTACAGCTACCTTAGTTGCCTACCTAGATGACCTTTATATTCTTAATAAGGCACCTACAGGGGCTCTACAGGCAGCTAGGGAAGTCTTACAGGGCTCTCCAGTGCAGCTTAACCCTACTAAAAGTAAGGAATGGTCCTTAGAAGACCTACAGCTACAGGGCCTACAGGCATTAGGGACCTATATAGGCCCTATAACCGGTAGAAGAGCCTTCTTAGCTGGAAAGCTAGCTACCCTAGAGAGAGCCCTAACAGCCCTACAGGACCTCCCTAAGCAGCACAGCCTCCTTCTTCTTAGGGGAAGTATACAGCTTCTTTTAAGGCACTTACAGCGGCAACTATGCCCTATAGGCCTTGATGACCTCTGGGGAGAAGCTGATTCCCTTATAAAGGAAGCTATTCTAGCTATAGTAGCTAGAACCCCTAGTGAGGTCCCTAAGGAGCCTAATCTATCCCTTATAGCCTTACCTACCCGGGAGGGCGGCCTAGGAATTCCTCTACACAAGGAGCTAGCCCTACAGCTATATCAGGCAGCTATAAGAGCTTCTCAACCTACCCTAGCTAAGATTAGGGCGGCAGCTACAGGGGATCCCCCCCCTATAGCCCCTATAGCTACAGAAGGACCTACTGCTAAAGAGGTCCTTATAACAGCTAATAAGGCTAGGCTAGAGACCTTCTTACAGGACCTTCCTACCCTATATCAGCAGGCTAGGCTTGAAAACGCTAGCTATCTCGGCCGTAAGTGGCTCGGGGTCTTGCCTACGAAGAAAGCCCTATCTTTTGCAGACTCTGAGATCACAGAAGCCCTCCGAAGCCGGCTCTTTTACCCCGTTAAGCCCCCTAGCCTACCCTGTAGCTCTTGTGGGGCTATAGTGGCTTTTCAGCATGAGGATACCTGTAAGGGCGCTATAAGAAGGTGGACTGCTAGGCACGATACAGTGGTTAGAGCCTTCTATAGGGCCCTAGCTAGCAAGCCTACCCTAGAGGTTCAAAAGGAGCCCTTAGTGGATAAGGCAACTAGCTTACGAGCTGATATAGCGGTTACTATAGGGAATAGCCGCTATTTCTACGATATTCAGATCGTAGCCCTAGCAAAGGATTCAGCTAGGTCAGACCCTTATGAGACCCTTAGGGAGGCTGCACAGGAAAAACGCCGGAAATACAGAACCCTAGGGGCCTTCTTTCAGCCTATTATTATCTCTTCAGGGGGCCTTATGGAGCTAGAGACCGCTAAGACCTACCGTACATTACAGGACCTTATAGGGCCTGTAGCGGCAGCACAGCTTGATTCCTCTATTGCCCTAGCTCTTACAAGGACCCGGGCTATCTCAGCAGCTTCTATTAGCAAGGATACCCCTAGAGGGATAGCTAGCTCCCTCTGGAACCCCTCTAGAAGGGACCCCTAAAGGCTCCCTATAGCCTTATTTATCCCTTATAAGTCCCTCTTATACCTCTACCTTATTTCCTTACCTTATTTTCCTATCTTACTTATATACCTTCCTTTATTTACCTTTCTTTCCTACCTTATACTTTCCCTCTCCTTCTTACCCTATAGCTAGCTTTACTTTCCTTACCTTACCCTATACTACTTATAGCTCTATTTTTCCTACTATTTTCCTTATATCTCCTATAGCTACAGATATCTCTCTACTCCCTTATACTGTATATAGTTATTAGAAAAGCAACTAGGCAGATAGCTTAGATAGTTAATACCTACCCTATCCTAACCCTAAGCGACGCCAAATCTGCAAGGAGAAACTCGCGAGCTGTTTGGTGAATGAAATAAATATTGCCTTGATGGATTGAGACGAACAAGCCACACCAAGATCTGAGACGCGTCTTGAAGTCCTCATCATCCTCCAAGTCGAGTTCTTGAATAGACTGTAATGTGTAGTCTATATTTATGGCGACGTTCATTTCTGAGATTGTTAGCGGCCGGCTTGCTGCTAAGATAATATTCAAGACTTTTCGAACCATCGGGTCTTCCTTAGACTTGGCAAGAATGTGCTGATATGCTTCATTGACACTCCTCGGAAGTGTTGCAATAGCAGACTCGACCCCTTTTGGCGTCTTTTTAAAGTCTTCTCTCCCCAAGTAATCAAATACAAGGTATACCCAGAGATAAGTGCGATGGGTGGTTTCCTGCAGCCTTTTCTCCAAGTGTCTCTTGATTTGGGTTGAGAGGCGCTTCTTCATCGCCAGTTGATTGACCCGGCACGTAATGACGTAATTCACCTCCTGAGCGATCGTTTCCGACTCTTCCTCTCCTGGTATACGGACATTGGGAAAAGCGTTTAATAGGCCGCGAAACTTAGACACGATCTGGTCATACGGGCGGCATGTTAGAAGATACTTCAACTTGCCATAGCCTAACTGGTTGCTGCGAAACTGGCTCTCAACATTCCGCATCAGGTCCGCAAACTCCGGTTCGGCACATTCGTCCAGGGCATCAAGAACCACGATTATAGGTCCTGCCTGGGGATCTTTTATAGCGTTCCGTAGAACCTTCCAGAGCGATACTGTAGAATTGATCAAGCCTTGCCCATCCTGACGGAATTGTGGCATGGCATGTTCGATTAGGGACGGTTTCAGTGAGAAGAGCTGGTGGAGCAGTGCGCAAAGCGCTTGTCGGATAGTGTTCTGGTCTTGCTCTTTGAAGAAGAAGTAGCAGATTGTTGTCGATCGTGGGAGACCATGGTCGATCTGGTACTTGGCCAACACCGACTTTCCGCAGCCAGGATCTGCCGTGACTAGCAGGGGGCCAGAGTCCTGTTTCAACCATCTCTGGAAATGCTCGTGTTTGAGGAACCATAGGCACGTGCCCTCAGCCCTTTCTTCCACTCGGTCTTTATACCACTCATAGGTGGCGTCCTTGTCGCTGGTTGTGAGGCGGAACAGCTGGTGACACTTTTGTTCTTCTTTAGACAGCCTCTCCTTGGCTAGATCTTTCTGGGCTTGGAGTTGCTCCTTGGCAATATCACGGTGCTCTTTCGAAACGTCCCGATGCTCTTGTGCAATTTCTTGGAAGCCTATATATAGGGTTAATAAATGATTATAATAATAGTAATGTCATAACTCTAGGCCTTGTGTTTACCAGATAGAATGTCCCTGATTCTCCTTTCCGATTCAACTCTGCTCGGAACTACTTGACAGAGAAGATCTTTTGCATATGCTACCGCCATCATCGCCGCAAAGCCCTGCCACTCTTTGTTCTTGTGTGAATCGGCGTAGTCGCATATCCCACGGATCACTAAGCAAGGGAAATGGTTCATCAAACCGGCCGCCTCCATCTCGAAGCAAAGGACATCCATGCTGGTCGACAGCTTGTCTCGGGCAATTGCATCCTTCATCAGCTGGTTTGCGCTAGCGATCAAGCCATAATGAATGGCAGGGTCATCCTCCCCGTCGTCTCGTTCTTTTCGATCAACCAGACAAGTGGGGTCGTTACTGCACACATTATCGCATGCATCTGACCCTTGATGGACAATGTCAGATCGGTAGAGTCTGTCGGTATCTGGGTGCGGCCGAGAATATTTTTTTCGTAGATGGGGCCGTTGTTCCAGTACATCCTCAATGTTGTTGCTAAGCTGTTGCCTGTCCAGTTCGTACTTGGCTTCAAGTCCGCTCAATGCTGTCAGAAGTAATTGCGGCGGCTGATTCAGAGATCCGGTTGCCTCAAATGCATGCTCTTGAATCGCCTTGCCATAGTCATATTGGAACACGCCGCCTTTCCCACTGCTACGGGCACTGACGACAACATCGCCGAGACGTATGTCATGTTTTGCACTTGGGGCCCCGCCGCCGATACCGACCATCAGTCCGAATCGAATATTGGGGAAGCTGCGCACCATGTCTCTTGCCACAGTGGCAGCGGAGCTTGTGCCATACTCAGATTTAGGCAGGACGGCCATGACGACGTTGTGCTCTCCAATCCTTCCCATAGCATAATTGTTGTTGTCGTTATCGGCAGCTACCTTGAGGTTGTCATGCTTTTCGTCGAGGAAGGCTTGTGCAGCGACAAATTCGGTGGTGATGGCACAAATCCATCCGACCGTGTACTTTTGCGGGTCTGACATGTTGGCTTTCGGTATTGAACGATGGGAAAATGCTAGGTCGAAGGCGTGAGTTTATAGTACGAGAGGGGTAATGATGATGCTCGAGACAAGTGCTATGGTGAGGGGAGCGTGCGGCCATATACCTGGTCTCTAGGCATACACACTGCTGAGACAAGCGCCGCTTGGGCTGACTGATAGGCTTTTTCATGCAGGTTGCGGTAGGCTGGGCGTCAAAACAGATGATTGGCGAAAGCGTTTGTGACAAGGTCAATGCTCCTTGATGTGATGTTAACAACCAAGCCTCAGTTATTTGTTTGCCTCGGCGGCTCCGAGACGTAACTCGGCCTTTTTCTTCAATTTATTCAGGTTCATGCTGTTTCGGTTTTGGTAGCCAGATTTATTCCGCTCGAAAATTAAGAAACTTCTTCCATTATCCCTGATATATATAAGTATCCATCACAGTTAATGGGCTCAGTATTAAAATTTGTCTTTGAGTTTTATAATTCAATGCGTAAAGACTAAGATGGTATTGAAGAAGTATACATAGGTGAAGTTTTCACTTTCCGTAGCATTATGTCTCGTTAGAGGGTTGTTATCGATAAGCAATCGATGAAAACAGCCACTTACCATTCCGCCTCGGGTTAGTTGGCCCGCTTAATTTTCTTCAGTAGCCAGTCTTATATTTCGACGACTCGTGGCGCATGACAGGCCAAGGGACACGGGTATGCGTTTGACCCGTGCAATATAGAGTTTCATTTCCTAAGTCCGATATGGTATATCAACCTCTTCTACCGGACTTTACCCACTATTCTCGTTTTTGTCTTCGTCTTTATGTAGGTGTATTAATTTTGTGTTTTTTTCATTGGGTGAAAGAGTAATCTCTACAAGCAATAAACAAACTCTAAGAACATCGGTTGGGTAGACGGCAAAGAAAATACAGGAAGAGGAGCCTTTAAGAGTAAATTCAACTGTTGAGGTTCGTATTAATCCGCCGTCTGCTATTCCACGATCCAATACCGAACGCTGCTACCCTTCACAAATCTTTGAAGAATTACATCTCTCCATCCCTTTTCGCCAGTCCTTCCATGCCTTGCTTTGCATTGATTATGATGATTCCTGACGTTCGACTTATCGATAGATAAAAACTCGCAGTAATCACAGCTAAACCCGGGTAGCTTTGGGAGTTGTGGGATGGCCTTACTGCCATTCGTAGGAAGTGGTACTTTGGTTGGATCTTGGAATTCTTGATCACGGCAGAACGACAGCACCGCCTTAAGCTTATTTCCTGTGTATTTGTGTATATTTCAAAAATGGGCTTCAATGCCTCTCCCAGGTCGGATAGCGTGCTTACACAGAAGGCAAATCAAAATTCGAGGCTCATCTAGCACATGGAGAACTCCGTTGATAGATGCCAAATTTCCGTTTTCGTCATGCACGGCTTGGAGCGGGACCTCGCCGGATATGGAGGGCAAAACTCGCTCCTGCCTGTCTGGCCAACCCTTTTCCGAAAGAGATTGCAACTTTGGTTTACTTGAGGTCATTAACGGTCCGCTACTTTTTTGTCTTTTTGTCGAATGAGCTTCATCCATCGAAAGTATGTCATCCCTGTTAACCTCTGCAATGGTTCGCTTCGTATTAGCCAAAGACGACTTTAGCGCGGCTGGTTCTTCTTCAGGTGCTGAAGGTAGTTCTTTGCTTGACTGGCATAGAAACTCATGCCAACGCACCGAAGCCCACTCGTAGCATCGTAGAAGTGATGGCTGAAGTCTGGATGGGAACGCTCCATCAAGTCCATATGTCATCCCGCGCTGGAGAGGCCGGTGCCCGCTCTGCCAAGCGAATACGGCGTTAATGTCAGCATCGTTGCTGCAATCGTCGTGCCTATTAAACGGGGTGTACACTTCTCGAACGGTTTTCTCAGTAATTGCTATAGCCAGTTGGCGGTACGTCCGTACATTAATCTTTTGTCGCCACAGTTCCAAAGTGGCTTTCGTAACAATGTCTGTCAGGTGAGACGTGGGCCAGGGCCTCCCGTTGTTTTGGAACAGTAAGCGTGTTTGTAAGCGCTGCTGGGCTCTTCTGTCGGCGCCGAGCTGCTCGCGGCGTAGTAGATCGGCCACAGGTCGAACATAGACAAGATACTTGAATAGAACGTGACCCAGTCTGACTGGAAGGAATCGGACCACATAGAATTCGCGGTTCGTGAGTCGCTTCGCTTTGTGATGGCAGATGACGTACGCCATATAGCCGCCCCAAACGTATACTCCACAACTTGTGTTCGGACCATTCTCATACTCGAGACTTAGGAGCTCCCTGATCCTTGGTGTCTGACCACAGGCGGTATAAAGACCACCGGCAAGCTGCTCCTCCATTTTGGTGACTTGTTTTAAATATGTTGTCACAGCATGCCACCTCCATATTCCGTCTTTAGCTAGTCCGTTTCTGCCTGCGGTATAGGCATGAACTAATAGGTCTAAATATGCTAACTCAAGACCATTCTCAGGACAGGTGACAAAGCTGTATCCACTTTTTGTACTTGTAATATCGTCTTTGACTCTCGACAAGTCAATGTTTGGCTGGATCTCGAACATTAATCGATCGCATAGTACTTCTGCCTGTGTGATAAAATAGTCCGGGAGTTTACGGAAGTCGTTCATTGTTACTTGAACAGTCCCATGAGATATTGTCTCGCCATCATTGCTCCAGTGGAAAAGCATGGCTGGTGGTTCAGTGCGTGCAACGTTGCGTCCGAAATCTCGAAGGCTTATCAGCTCCGCCAACGGGTACTGCGAGCCGAGAATCATATACTTGGTTCGAACTTCGTCGAAATACTCGAATTGTCCAGCTTCCGGCCGTTGTGAAATACCGAGAACTCCATATCCGTGCAAAGGTAGTGCTTGCTCTAGGAATAATACACGTTGTATATAGATTAACGCTGACAGTTTTGAGCAATACTGACGAGCGAGTTGAAATCTCTGACCATCCGCAGAGAACCCAAGGATACCGCTGAAATATATAAGCAGTGTGGAGCTTGGCTGCCCACCGAGAAAGTTTTCGGTGCTGAGCGTGATACAAAGTTGGAACAAGAGTTGAAGGAAGTGATCGATTTCATAAGCAGCAGAGTCCTTTGATACGCCTGAGAACAGATCTTGATGAGTTCTAGCTGTGTATCCACCAGAATCATCGTAGTCGCTCTGGTCGTCCTCATCATCGTCATCGTCCTCAAGTTCCCAAGCTTCAACGTTCTCATCGTCTGTCTCGCCATCCTCGACGCCTTCTTTCCGATCTGGCCCTTGACAAACTCGAATATTGAGAGGAACGTCAATGGATTGACCGCCCGTAGGATCAGAGTATATCCCTACCACGGAACTTCCCTGTCTTTTCATAATCGGCCAAGTTCCCTCCGACACGTCGAGATGGTTCCAGATGTTGTGCTCCCATATCTGATCTAGCTGTGTAGAGATCTCCGGTTTCTTCTTCACATTCGTCATTTCTCGTCGAGAGCCATCCGGCATTCGGTATACTCGCAGGACAAAAGCCAACAATTGTTTCTGAGTTCTCCGGTATTTAATCTCGCTACTCTTCTCTGCCACCAAGTTGAAAGCGATCTCCCGACGGCTCTGGAGTCTGGAGCTGAGCAGCCAGCAACGAAGATTGTGACTAGTACAGCGAACCGTATCTTCACAACGGTCTATTACAGAGTCCAGTGCTCTCATGATGCATGAGATCTTCTGTTCGTCCTTTCTTGGGCTTACAAGGTTAGGCGCGCCTTCCGAACTGCCCTGACCCAAGATGTAGTCTATGTTGAGAGAGTGGCGATCGGGTAGTCTGATCAATGCTCGCAGGACGTCTCGTCGGGAGCCTCGGTAGATAGAAGGCCATTGTGTTCTGTCCAGCCACAAGCTTGTAGCGGTAAAAGTGTCAGTTCCTGTGTCATTGGTAGTTGATCGTGGTTGACCCAAAGCTTCTCGATATCTGGCCTCTCGGTCTATGACTTGTTGTAGATGGGCTGATGCCTTAGATTTAAGAACATGGGGCGTCCCTTGCGGCTCCTTGGTGCTCGACTTTACTTTCGATCTGCCCGCCCGTCCTTTTGCCTGTGTGTTGACCTGGAACCATTTGCTGCCTTCCCCAGAAGGAAAAAATCGCTGACAAGCGATATGTTCCTCCCACGGTAGCTCATCAGCAAATGTGTGGCAATTCGGTGCTGGTCTTCCCCTGCCTCTCGGGTTAATCCATTGATGCTTTTCAGCGCAATGCTTTTGTATCTTTTGGATGCGACGGACAATATGGCCGCAAGCACGACATTTCAAACCGTCTGGTTCCGGTGGCGCAAGATATGGAATGGGTTGAATTAAATCGGTTGGGTATTGTAAATAACGACGTATCTCGTCCCGACTGCGGAAAACATCGGGCATCTGTTCTATCTTCTCCACCAGATCCTGTCGATGCTGTGGCTGTATATCGCGATGCCGTGTCCTCAAATGCGTGGCAACTTCGTCGGCTACAGAAGCAAACCCACAAATTTGGCACACGAGAAGGCGATATGTAGAGAGAATAACGTAGGGACGAATGGGACCGCATGATTTAGATTGCAAGTTCGAGGCCATCGTAACCTTCGTCGAAATGGTTGGGTTCTTGTTCGTGAGATGTGAATGACAATTGTGTTTTGATCAACAACGAGACCGTCTAGTAGTATGATTTACCCCCTTGTAGCACTTTACGCGAAAGGACGCGTCGCGCTCTGGCTAAACTCCCGTTCCGATCAGCACTAATGTCAAATCAACTCTGCACCCCGGCAATAATCAACCCTGCTAGGTTTAAAGTGGGTCCAATAAAATCAACTCTGCCAGAGTTGGTAGTCACCTGATAACCCCGCCTACCGAGCCACTGAGATCATAAAGCTGTCGCTCGTCGCCGCCTTACCATCCAGATTCTACATTAGAACTTTTGATTCAAGCTTTAACCAACACCCTGCAGAGAGGCTCATCTCGATGGAAAACAGCCTACCGGATCTTCTGCGGGACTACAAACTGGAGACGCGGTTCCACAAGCGTCACATCATCCACATCTTTGATGACCCTGATGCGCCCCCATCGTCGCAACAACGGTTAGAATATTGGGAAAATGAGAAACGGCCTATTGGACGTGGCGGCCAAGGGCGAGTTTTCTTACAAACATGTACCAGTGGCAGTCGAAGTTATACCCAGCGCGCAGTGAAGATGATTCCACTCCACTATGACGGTGGCAGACGACGATACATTCGAGAGCTCGAAACCATTATTAAATTCTCTCAAGACAAGGTGCGTACTCGTCATTGTCGAGATGCCTCACATTGGAGTGCTTCGTCAATGCGGTAACATCAAGAGAGGCTAATTTTAGATGAGCAGTACTCGAAGTACTTCGCAAAGACGCTGGGATGGTATGAGTCACGTGATTCGTTGTGTATCGCCATGGAGTATTTTCCTGCGGGTGATTTGTACTCCTACCTTGGTGAACATTCGCCCTTTCCTGAAGATGACTGCCGCCAGATTACCAGTCAGGTCTTGCGGGGCTTGGCTGTCATGCATGGAGAAGGTTTTGCTCACCGAGACATAAAGCCTCAGGTGCGTGCACTCCAGGAGATTTCAAGTTTTGCGCAATGTAGCATTGAGCGATGCGCTGACATATGGCGTAAGAATGTGTTAATTCAACAATGTCCAACAGGTGTACAGCACGGTTCGTGGTGGGTCAAACTTGCAGATTTTGGTATTAGCAAGAGGTTAGGCGTAGCTACCAGCGGCAGTAGCACGTTGATTGGCACCGAAGAGTACATGGCACCTGAGCTGTTCGACCCGACGGGACATTCAGATATCAATTACCAGGCGACAGATATGTGGGCCTTGGGCGTCATGGCCTTCTTTCTACTGACGAAATGCCGTCTATTCCAGAATCGACGATTTGCTTTTCAGTATGAAATGAGCCCAGAAAGACACTTTCCATGTGGTCCATTGGATGATTGCCGTGTCACCTTGGACGGACAAGCTTTCATTCGTGCGTTGATGAGGCCAAGGCCGGAAGAAAGACTGGGCTCCGACGCAGCTATGCGTCATGCATGGGTTTATGCTTGGATGCCAAGTTTACCAATGCTTCCGGACGCCGATAGTGAGTAAGTTCACCGGCCCTAGAATACTTTGAGCCGGCAGCTTAAGATGCTAGATCCTCGATGTCATCGTCCAGAAGGAGCTCATTTGACGAAGAACGGGTGATGACAACAAATGTTGAAAGCTCGAGGACCCAAGGAGGCTTGCACCTCGCTTCAGCCGTATGGACAGACGAGGGGCTTAGTAATTACGAATCAACTTCGCGTACCAAAGCACAGGGCCATTGTTCGCCGGCGCGAAACCAGATGCAGACAATCACGCAACAGAAAGCAGCGATATGCAGTGAGACTGTGGTCGGGCCAGTTTATCCGAGAGAATTGCATGGTCGATTTCGAAAGAAGGATGAAGTAAGGACACTACATACGGCAGCAAAGACCGAGGTTGTCAAACAGGTGCCAAGGGATAAGGAAAATATCACAAATGCGAGACAGAACAGAGAAACTCCAATGTATACAGCAGCAAGCGGCGGATATGTCGATGTGGTCAAGTTACTGCTTGAGAATGGGGCCGATATGTCGACTCCGAACAGGGACGGATGCACACCAGTCTATATCGCAGCATGCAAAGGACACGTCGAGGTAGTCAAGCTACTGCTGGAGAAAGGGGCCGATACTTCGATTGCGAAAAATGACGGATGGACGCCAATCAACGCTGCAGGAAGCAATGGGCATGTCGAGGTGGTCAAGCTGCTTCTTGAAAAAGGAGCCGATATCACGGTTCCAAATGAGAATGGAGGGACCCCAATGTATACCGCAGCAACCGACGGACACGTGGATGTGGTGAAGCTACTTCTCAACACAGGAGCAGACATTTCGATTCCAAACAACTATGGATGGACAACCATCAATTCAGCAGCAAACAACGGGCATGTCGAAGTGGTCAAGCTGCTTCTTGAAAAAGGAGCCGATATCACGGTTCCAAATGAGAATGGATGGGCACCCATCAATTCAGCAGCAGGTAACGGGCATACCGAAGTGGTGAAGCTTCTTCTTGAGAATGGGGCCGATATGTTGACTCCGAATAATGATGGATGCACGCCAGTCTATATCGCAGCATGCAACGGGCATGTCGAAGTGACCAAACTGCTTCTTGAGAAAGGAGCCGATATCACGATTTCTAGTAACGATGGCCGGACACCAGTCTATATTGCAGCAACTAACGGGCATGCCGACGTGGTCAAACTGCTTCTTGAGAATGGGGCCGATATTACAGTTCCAAATAAGTACGGATGGACACCTGTCAACGCTGCAGGAAGCTTCGGACACGTCGAAGTGGTCAAGCTGCTTCTTGAAAAGGAGCCGATATCACGGTTCCAAATGAGAATGGATGGGCACCCATCAATTCAGCAGCAGGTAACGGGCATACCGAAGTGGTGAAGCTTCTTCTTGAGAATGGGGCCGATATGTTGACTCCGAATAATGATGGATGCACGCCAGTCTATATCGCAGCATGCAACGGGCATGTCGAAGTGACCAAACTGCTTCTTGAGAAAGGAGCCGATATCACGATTTCTAGTAACGATGGCCGGACACCAGTCTATATTGCAGCAACTAACGGGCATGCCGACGTGGTCAAACTGCTTCTTGAGAATGGGGCCGATATTACAGTTCCAAATAAGTACGGATGGACACCTGTCAACGCTGCAGGAAGCTTCGGACACGTCGAAGTGGTCAAGCTGCTTCTTGAAAAAGGAGCCGATATCACGGTTCCAAATGAGAATGGATGGGCACCCATCAATTCAGCAGCAGGTAACGGGCATACCGAAGTGGTGAAGCTTCTTCTTGAGAATGGGGCCGATATGTTGACTCCGAATAATGATGGATGCACGCCAGTCTATATCGCAGCATGCAACGGGCATGTCGAAGTGACCAAACTGCTTCTTGAGAAAGGAGCCGATATCACGATTTCTAGTAACGATGGCCGGACACCAGTCTATATTGCAGCAACTAACGGGCATGCCGACGTGGTCAAACTGCTTCTTGAGAATGGGGCCGATATTACAGTTCCAAATAAGTACGGATGGACACCTGTCAACGCTGCAGCAAACAACGGGCATGTCGAAGTGGTCAAGCTGCTTCTTGAAAAAGGAGCCGATATTACGGTTCCAAACAAGAATGGAGGAACGCCAGTCTATGCAGCAGCAAGCTTCGGACATGCCGATGTGGTCAAGCTGCTTCTTGAGAAAGGGGCCGATATCACGATTCCGGAAAAGGACGGATGGACACCAGTCTATGTAGCAGCAAACAACGGATATGTCGAGGTGGTTAAGCTACTCCTTGAGAATGGGGCCGATATTTCGATCCCGACAAATGACGGATGGACGCCAATCAACGCCGCAGCATGCAAAGGGCATGTCGAAGTGGTTAAACTGCTCCTTGAGAATGAGGCCGACATTACAAACTCAAGCATACTCTCTCCCTAGTGTCCTACCTGGATATAGATATATGCAGTACTGATGTTCTAACACGATTAATAGTAACGTCACTTCTTCCGTCTTGCGTATGCGCGGTGATGGGACTTTTCTCGACCCTCGAAATGAGGGCATGATTGTTGGAGCGCTTGTTGGAATCTACCGGCGTACCACCTTGACCAGAGACGTTATATGTATTTTACTCGAGCACATTCATTTATTAGAAGAGTGCTGTTATATAGTCGACTTTTGTTCATTTCTTGATGCGTTAAATGTTACATCACTTAAGCTTAGGGTTACAACACTGCACGTAGTCATATTAATCTAGTCATCTTTACGACCGGCAGGCTCATTCAGCTTGGGCTGCACCTGTCTTGTCCTATTCTCCCCGTTTAATACTCAACCGCGCAGTAACCAGTTCATCGGTTTATGCTCCTTCCAAACCTCATGAACCCTATACTATATTTATTAGCCTCCATTAGCTGCCTTTCAGAAGTGGCCTGGGTTGGTATATATCATGGACGCTGCCTTACGATGTTTCAAAGAGAGGTCTGGTTCTGACACTATTTCTGTCCCTTTTCAACGTACATATCCATGACCTGCAGCATAAAAGCGTAGACCAAGATGTCCGCCATGTCGTTATCCCTATCACGAGCGTGAATCAAACAACTATCTCGTTTAATCGACCGAGAATCAACTCATTGAACTGCACCCCGAGAAGGATATCATCAGGATCAGCTGCCGCCTGTTGCGCCGCATCGCCCCCAAAATCCTCGTTGTTCTCGTCAAGGCAGGTCAGACACGAGAGCACGATCTGGGAATACTTTTCACCCATTGCCTGCGGGAGGCGTTCTTTAGCGAGTTTCTCCATGTAGTCCTTGGCTTCAAAGATTATGGGTCTGGCGTCGATGTTTCCATTTGAAGCAGCATCTCCGGCAGGTATTATCCTGGCTGCCAAGTCACCGACGGACCCGCCTGGGTTGGGCGTATCGGAGGAGTAGTCGACAAATGACTCCCAGAGACCAACTTCAAGCAGGCAGACACCGAGGCTGTATATATCGTGCTGCATGCGATAAGAATCCTCGGGATATTCCCCCTGCCGAGTTGGGTGTCGATAAAGATCGCGATACCAGACACCATCTCCCTGGAGACTCGTAGCCCCACCGGCAGAGCGGAAGTGGTCAAAGCCTACGAGGAACGTGGCGCTTCGGGATGATTCGAGATCCTCGAGTATCAAGATGGATTCGGGGTTGATGTTCTTGTGAACAAACTTGAATGTATGGACGTAGCTGACAGACTTAGCCAGCTCCTGCGCGATGCGCACACGGCGGGTCACGGAGGGACCTGAATGACTGCGCCCCGGGTATAAGATGAGAATTTGACGTAAACTTTGGGGTATCTCCATCCCCTCTGGAATACGGAAGATTAAATCGAAGGAGACGATACGAGAAGGGTGACGAGGATCAGTGACCCGTGTGACACCCTTGCAGTTGAGGAGTCCGAAGGCTAGTGGATCAGCACGAGACAGTCTCTGAGCTAAATCGCGGATGTCGTTTGTCATGGCTTCCTGCATTCCGGGTTTGCATGTGCGTGATTCGACGATATACCAGCGGCCGCCGCGGCGAGCTGCTTTAGTATTGGTGTAAGGTAGGGGCATATACTCAAACTGAGTGGGGGGGAGGAAGATGGGCTGGCGAGTGCTCTTAGTGCAGATGGCGGACCTTATTCCGTTGGCTAAGGACAAAGGCGAGGGAATTCGATGCAACCTCGTGGCGAGAGTGAACCTGAGAGGGCAATGCTGGGATGGTTGTCTCGATTGTGGTGTTTCGGAACTAGACACTGACGCTGCAGCCTTGGGCGGAAGGGGCCGTGGTGATGATGACTGCGCCCTATCTGGATGCGGTTGCAGTGAAGGCTGGCTTTGCGTCATCCCCCGACGAAGCTGCTCGTCGACAAGGGGACTCCCCATGCGCATAATGAGAAACCATGAAGGATCGAACCGACGCTGCCACTCTTCAAGATCTCGAACTACTGTGTCGAGAGTGGTCTTGACAAACGCGTATTCTCCTTTCCGAACTCCCCTGGCAAATCCGAAGAAGCCTGGCCTCAGCTCCACACCATTCCTGGTCTTCTTCTCAAGGACACCTTCAAGACTAGCAACAGCCGATGATAATTTAGTTGCGAGGATCCCGAGAACACTATCTAGAACGCGATGGTGCTCCGGGTCAATGATGGGTGTGAGAGGTTGGATGAAGTCAACTTGGATCCGTGTGCGAGTCCAGCAATTTTCGACAAGAATTATCCGCTCTGCCACCTCATCGTCCGCGGCTCTGTAATTTTTTATTTTCTCCGTAATGTATTGAACACATCTAAGCCAATTAGCACGACATTTCGGACTTCAAATTAAGGGACAAGAAGTATATTCTTGAGCGACGCAATAGCCGCTGGCCCTACCATGATGGAGAGAAAGGAAAGAAACGAGACGTTTTGTCAAACGATAAATCTAAGTAGCGCATAGAATCTTACATACTTTGTGCAGACTTCAACGACTGCTATGATGGTGCCTGGCTCAAACATTTCGGATACCGCTGATGGCTTTTCACAATAAATAATGAATTTATCGTCTTTGAGAGGACGAGGGGCTGTTGGGGCGGTTTGAGAAGATCAGTGCAGTGATTGTATGAATCTTGTTTGTTGCCTCCTGGTTTGTTATGTAATCAGACTTGGGGCGGTAGTAGCTCTCCTAGTGATTGTGGCGTCCACTCTGGGCTGATTTAGTGCCAAGTGGGCTGCGGCGTCTTTAGGTCTAATTTTCCGTACTCTGCGAACCTCTCTCATCTACTTATCGCTTCCCCGCACACCCACACTCCTTCACTACTCAGGCATATTATACTTCATCCCGCCAATAAATGGCCATAAAGTCTGTTGGTTAAAAGTATTGGCTACCTACAACGAAAATAGAAATCATTTGGATGAGAACATCAGATTATAGCTTATCCTAATTGGCTTTTTAAATAATACTTGAGAAACAGGAGATACCCCATGTTTAGTATATCGTATGTTTAGCCGTAATCTCATAGTAAATGCCCTACGTAATTCTTTTTTCATATTCTTAGTGGCGCTTAATTACAGTGGATCTAAGGTCGTTCCATCGAGACTTAGTACCGTGAGTAAGTCATTCCAGGAATATCGCATTGGCTATTATGTTTCTAAAGCTTATTGGCCTTTAGTCAATATTGGGTAATCTTTTTAGGTAGGGTTGGCCGAGTTATGGTCGCGGAGAAGGGCGGAGCGCCGTAAGTTGCCGTATGCAAACAAGCTGTTTTAGTTTTAGTACAATAGCTGTCAGCCGCGTAGGCAGAAACCGTACCAGATAAAACTCGTTATTGGTTGACCACTTGGTTTTGTGATATCGCCTCCGTGTGAGATAATCATCCCATCGCCGCTTCAGCGCAAGAAGAATGGAGGCGTTTTGGTCTTTGTTACCTTCTGACCGAAATTGCGAAGATTATGCGGCTCCGCCAATGTAAATAGTGAACCAGAAACCAAATACTTCTGTCGTACCTCGTTAAGTAGTTACATCGGCATATGTAGCCTCTGTTGGATTCCGATGGTCAGCATGAGGCCTGGTCGAGTTCTCGTGGCTCCACTCGCGATTGGAACGAATTTGTATGCATTCTCCTGCGCACATCGGTTTGTAGCCGTGTCTGGACATTTACTTGGAACCATCTGCTGCCGGTCCTGCTAGGGAAAAATCGTTGACACGCGACATGTTCCTCCCACGGTGGCTCATAAGTAAATGCGTGGCAATTCGGTGCTGGCCTTCCTCTGCCTCTTGGATTTATCCATTGATATTTTTCAGCGCAATGCTTTTGCATCTTTTGGACGCGACGCACAATATGGCCGCAAGCACGACATTTCAAACCGTCTGGCTTCGGTGCCGCAAGATACAGGATGGGTTCAATCGTATTCGTTTGGTACCGTAAATCACGCAGTTCGTCCTGATTGCGGACAATATTCGGAATCTGGTTTATCTTCTCTACTGGCTCTAGTCGGTTCCCTGGCTGTATATCGCGATGGCGTGTTTTCAAATGCGTAGCAACTTCGTCGGCTACAGAAGCAAACCCACAAATTTGGCACACGAGAAGGCGGTATGTAGAGAGAAGAACGTAGGGATAAATTGCACTGCATAGTTCAGATTGCAAGTTTGAAGCTGCCATAGTGACCGTCATAGTAACTTAGTGGCTGGTATCCGTAGTAAGATCTGAATAACGATTGTGCTTCAATTAATAATAAACTCATTTGGTAACATGCTATACCCCCATAGCACTTTACGCGACAGGACGCGTCGCGTTCTGTGGCAACCCCCTGACAGACCCCTGTTCTGATCAGCACTCTTCTTTCTGTATATAGCATAATGTCAAATCAACTCTGCACCCCGGCAATAATCAACCCTGCTAGGTTTAAGGTGGGTCAAATAAAATCAACTCTGGCAGAGTTGATTTGGGACTGTAGTACTAGGGCCCTTACACCTTTACAAACCTTCCTTTCTTTCCCTCTTTACGCTACCTTAGACTCTAACGTTAGCTTTACTTCCTACTTCTGTTAACCCTTTCTTAAACTCTTCTTTCTTTTCTTTCTCTTCTTTTCCTAGCTTTCTCTTTACTCTTACCCCTAACCCCATACTGGGTTAGGGTTAGGGTTAACCCTAGGGTTAGACGCTGCCCTTAACCCCTTAGTCTAGCTTCTGACTTAGCATAAACACAATAGCCACCCAGTCCCTTCTTATCCTTTACTAAACCCTCTTAACCATCCGCTATCCTCTTACCTTCCCCGATTAAATGAAAACTTGCCCTTTTACCTCAGGGTTAGGGTTAAAGCTATAGGTAAATTATTACTATTACCCTTAGTCCTTAACACATAGGTAAGCAACCTAATAAAAGATAATAACTAAAATAGATAATAATTATACTTAATATCCTTTATCCTACTTACTTTCTATACCTTACCTAACTTCCTTATCCTATTACCTACTTATCATTGCTATTCAGCTACCCTAGACTTACCTAACTAAATGCTATTATTATCTACTTATAGTTATATATAACTTATTTACTTAGTTATTTATTAATATTAATTTACTATTTAAACTATTAACTATTGCTACTCTTGCTTTTATTAAATTTATTGCTTTTATCTATATTTGTTATTAATTGCATTTCTTGTATTATTACCCTATTTCTCCCTCTACTAAGTTATTCTATTTTCCTTTATTATTATATTCTTGCCTCCAGTTAAGTACTATTATAAATACTGCCATAGCATTCGTCATCTCCCGCCCACATAGTAGCTTACTATGCTTTCGACCTAGCCAGTCCCCATAGTCTTGCCGGCTCTTGAACTCTCGTCCGGCCGCCTCTTGTATCCGTAGCAGTAGGTCTGCCTCCGTGGTCGCGGCCAATGCCACAGGGATCACTGTATGTTTCCACCGCAAGCACGAGGCCCCCTTCGTCTTATAGCCGTCTCGGCAGAGCTCTTGTGATATATGACAGTAGAAGCAGCTTAGGAATCTTGCCTGCTGGTCCTTCTTATAGTCAATTAGACCCTGGAAGTCCATACAGCTGGTAAAGGATAGGTCTTTTGTCCCGGCCGTCGACTGACACTCGCCCCACATATGCCTGGCCTCCTTAATACTGTTAAACATCCAGCAGATACGACAGCCCATCTTGCCAAGCTCCTCCACCTCTTCCAGGGCAGATTCGAGAACTTCGAGGGTGTGGGCATCCTGCCTGCCTCGGGCATGCGAGGCAATAATCCCTTGCGCCGATAGCTCGCTCTTCCACGCCAGCTCGTCATGGTGGCAGTTGTCGCATCTTGTGACCTTAGCCTCGTCATCGCCGCCGAGGTCCTTACAGTCCCGCAGGTCGCCGTCTAGGCATTGGCCGAGCAGCCGACGCCGGCACCCTCGGGTCCGGATCAGCCTGCGTACCTCCCGCACGCTTATATCTAAGCAGGCCTCGCCCGCGGCGTCCTCGTCCGGCCAGTCCTTATCTTCAATAATGACCTCGGCCGTCACAGGCTCTCCGGCTCGTCCGGCCCGCCCGGCCTCCTGGGCGTAGTCGATGATACTGAAGGGCGCCTCGAGGTGGATAACGTGGATGATACCGGCGACGTCGATGCCCGTGCCCAGAGCCGCCGTTGCCACTATGTAAGGGGCCTCGCCTCGGAGCCATGCCTGGAAACCCTCCTCACGCTGGGCAATAAACTGCAAGTCGCTATCGTTGCGTAAGGCGTGGTAGTAATAGCAGTCGAGCTGGCGGGCGAGGGCCTTACATTTCGCCTAGCTAGTGCAGTATATAATACCCTTCTCACCTGCCGGCAGGTCTGGCAATCGTACCTCTACCCGTCTCTTCACTTCCATTACGCCCCGCCCATTGCGGACGCGAAGGACGGCATATCGCACATTCAGCCGGTGACTCGAGGCCCGTATGTAGAGCGGGTTCTGTAGCTGCATGGCCTCCTCGAAGTCACGCTGGCGGAGCAGCGGCAGGGTCCCGGTTAGGAAGACAAAGGGACAACCTAGGCTCTGTAAGAGGATAAGGCCCCGGAGCTTCAAGCGGTAGGTCTCGGCAGCCGTGAAGGTTAGGTGGCACTTGTCAATAACCACGCGGTCTAGCCTCCCATTAACGCTTAAGTCGGCCGCCCACTGCAGGAAGTCATCGGTTATGGCCGCCTCGGCTGACACAAGCGTGATCCTGGGCCAAGATGACCGTGCCTCAGGCCAGGGCTTGCAATCTAGGCCGGCATCAACACAGCGTTAGACAAGCTACCTCTTAAGCTCGGCATAGGGAGCTACCACGATAGTAACACCTGCGCTTGCTAGCATGGCCAGGACCATAAAGACCAGGCTCTTGCCGCCACCTGTTGGCAGTACTACCACAAGCGGGCTCTGTTAAGCTGCAGCTTGCCTCACGGCCTCTTCCTGCTGGGGTAACCGAAATCGGGCATTGTTGTTATGTAGCACTGCCCGTAGCGCCCATATAATCATATCCTCCTTCTCCTCCTCTTCATTCTTCTCCTTCTCTTTTACCCCTATCTTGCCTGCCTGTAATGCCTCGAGGGATGTAACCTTGGCCCGCTTCCTGGGGGGGTGTCCCTCCTTCACCTCTCTATCTTATCTGGGAATAGGCTCAACCTTCTTACCCAATGGCGATGATAGCAGTAATAAGCTTTTATTACAGCCGAGGAACTTATGCCAGCGATGGCTTACCTGCCCAAAGATCTCTAGGGACTTAGCCGTTAAGCGTTTAAGTATATCAATCGTAACGCCATAGTTAGCGGCTGTCTAGCCGGTGTAAGAGGCGGCTAGGTCATCTGGTACCTCATACTGCTCTAACTTATCATGATCATCCTCGCTGTCCTCGAAGTTGGCCTGGCCAGCTCCTTGGTTACGGGCATACTTCTTACTAATGGCAATGGCAATGTGGCGCCAATCCTAGAGCATAATCCGGCGGCCGATATAGTAAGACGTCCACCTCCCTATAGCTGCTGACATTTGGCTGCTTTCTTAGGGTACTCCTCCTGCCGCCTCGTTATGCCAGATAAAGTTGCTCGGCGGTGCTATCTTCTCCCCGTACAGCTCCCACTTATCGGCCTCCCAGCGATCTATCAGCGGCCGGATGTAGATCATATACATCACGAACAGCTGCCCGATCCGCCCAGGCAAGAAGCGAGGGATGACCTTGGGCGAGTTAAAGTGGGCGAGGGACTTGTGGTACTGCGTAACGAGAACAACCTCGCCGTCGATAATGAAGATGCTGCGGTCCCTATTGATGCCGTTGATGAGGCGCAGCCCTGTAATCTCCTCTCCTCGGCTAGGTTGGCCTCCCGTGATGTGGGCAAGGAGTAGCAAGAACTCCTCGAACCTCTTGACCAGCTTGAGGTACTTCCTGATGCCCGCCCACTTCCACTCGCCCGTCTGGTCAAGAAGGTCGGTCTTCCGGGAGCTCGTAATAAGGTCCTCAAGCATCTCGACCTCCTTACCAGCGAGACCATTGCGATGGATGAAGGATTGCCCCCGCCTCGTCTGCGTAAGGTCGTCCTCGATGCCGGCCAAGGGGATCACAAAGCGCTCGTCGTTACCCTCCTTAAACATCAGCTGCCCCCAGAGGAGGTCCTCGGCATCGGCCGTCATCTTGGCCACCATAGTCCGGAGGTCTTCCATCAGGATCGGCTTGCCCATAAAGTACATCATCTCACCTTGCTTACTCCAGGATACCATAAGCCTGCTCCCTGTCTCCCTTGCGATCTTCTTCCCGAACAAGAGTAAGCTTAGTATGTAACCCATGGGTGAGTATGTGGCCTTGCAGAGCCAGGCGTCCCGGACCTGGGCGAATCGTTGGGTGAGGTCTTCCATGCCGTCCCGCTCCCGGGTAGGTATAGCCCACTCCCCCAACAGCGCCCGTCCTGTAAAGACGAGACCGGCGAGCACGTAGGTGAATAGGTGGGCCGGTTGCAGCTGCCCCGTCTCGCCGTCGATCCCCAGTACGCCGACGAAGTGCCACAGCGGGCTATCGAAAGGGTCTCCGGGGAGCCGCTGCATCCAGAAGCCCGCCAAGACCTGTAGTATCTGCTCTTGTAGGCCCTCGTCGCTATTAGGGCCATCATGGCGGCGGCGGCTTGATGGCCTGCCCCCCTTAATCTCGTCCTCCTCCGCCGCCTCATCGTCATCTCCCTCTTTCTCTTTATCTTCTTCCCCTTGTAGATGGGCCCAGAGCTTCTCAAGGTTGGCCCTTTGCTCTAACGTAAAGCGAAAGCCGTGGTCAGCCAGGAGGACCTCTTCTTCTAGCGATAATACATTAAGACAGTAGCACAGAAAGCGTTTTATATAGCCCAGGTACCGGTCCATGCTAGTCTTCTCCTGTAGCGGCCCGAACGGTCGGCTGTGGGCGTCGTAAGGGTGTGGGCTGGCTAGCAGCAGTCGGGTCATCAGGGGCATGCTCTTCAGTCCGCCGATACAGCGGTCGAAGAAGAGTCGATCTAAGGCTTCATTCATATGCCGCAGCACCTCGTCATTGTCATCGTTGCCTCGGCCGGGCATCTTGCTACAGGCCTGGATATCTATTAGGTTCCTGCCGGTAAAGTGGGCCAACCAGCCGGTCCGCTTCAGCCAGTTGGTCGTCTCGTGCCTCAAGATGCCTTCGTCCATGACCTTCTGCATCTCTTCTTGTTCCTCCTGCTGTAGTGACCATCCTTTGGTGATGTGAGCTATCGTCGTCTGGTCTTCTGGCTGGGTAACCGGCGCTCCTCTTCCTCTCTTCCTTCTTCTTTCAAACCCTTTTCATCCTTCCTCTCTTCCCACTTCGCGAACGCAAAAGTAACAGATCGCCCTCTTCGGACCGGTAAAGAAGGTCTGTAGATGTACGGCGGCCCAGAGGTCCTCCCTGGTCTTCCTCTTGGCTGCCTTGGCGTTGTGCTTGTCGTTAAAGTGCATACGTAGGTACTTCCAGCTCGGCGTCAGGTACCCCGGGCAGCCCGGCCAGGCGCATGCGAACCCCCGGTGGATGGGGAGACCCTCGACGGGCTCGGCCGGGTTGGACGAGCCGTGCCGGGCCAGTTGATCGTCCCTCGGTCCCTCTTCTAGTAGCGTTAGTAGTAGGGCCTTGTGACGGCGGACGATATCGCAGCGGGCTTGATGGGAGAGATCGCGATGACGGTCCCTCAGATGGCCTGCCAGGTTGTCGACACGGACTGCGTAGCCGTAGAAGGCACAGATCAGTGACTGATATTCTTCATTATATAGAAGCCACCTTCCTTCGCCGTCTCCTCTCCCTGGCCCTGCTGTTCTTCTTGGTGCCCAGGCATCACTGTTGGTATCACTTATTGGTGATACGTCTGGCAGGGGCTGCTGGGCCATCGTTGCCGTGGTTAATTAGTGGTTAGTTAGGTTAAGCGTGGTGGTTAGGTGAATGGAGCTGGTTGGTTACTGGCTCCCTAGATATAATATAATATAGAGACAGAGATATAGATATAGAGAGAGAGAGAGAGAGAGATGTGTAGATAGATAGACTGTTCCATCCCAGCCCAGACCCCTCTCTAGCCTCTTTTTTTTTTTCTCTCTCTTCTCCGTATTATATCAATTATCATTTTCCCTGCCCTTGTCCTGGTTACCCTACGGACCGAACCAAAGTGGAGACTTGGGGTTAATCCTGGGTCTGTGATTGGCGGATTGGGAGGTTGGTAGTTTGGGGTTGGTAGTTTGGCCCCCCTGTTATTCCCCCGGACCCACTGGACAGGGTTTCCCCGCATCACCATTGGCCTGTGCCATTTTCGGAGGTTGGCAGTTTAGCCCAAACTACCACCGGCCTATTGGTTAGGGTTTGGCGATGATATGATTGTTGTCTTGGGATAACGACTGTTATCCTGCTGCAACTGGGCTGATGTTGGCTGGCTTGGCAGCGGGAGGTTGGGAGGGACAATCGGGTGGCGCTGCAAGGGGTCGGGGACCTTGCTTATTGTCTCTTTCCACCGTGCCAGGTGCTTTTGGTAGGTTTCGAATTGGCTCCGGATAAGGTCTTGCGTCTCGGCGGCCATAGTGTCGGCGTCATTATCCATTGTCTGACGGCATTGGCTGACCGCCCAGGTCAGCACTGCCTCGTTGATTGACGCGCCCAGCTTTCCCACTGCTTCTTTGGTGCAGAGCGCGGGATTGTGCCTGATCTCTGGTAGCTGGCTGAGCTGCTGGCAGAGGTCGCGTGTGATTGGTGCCGTCGGGCGGGACAGAGGCGTGTCGGTCTGTTTGTCAGCCGGTGTGTTCTCCCTGCTGCTGCTTCCGTCGCGCGGCGACGTGAGATCCCTCAATGTACGCGGCAGGAGCTCTGGCGCGATGCTGGACTTGACGGCCTGGAGGAGGCCATACCATAGCGGGTTGTCGACGATTAGCTGCGTGTGCTGGTTTGCGTCTCCCTCCATTATCTCATCCAGGGCGTCCCGGTTCTTTGCTTGGTGGAAGGCTGCCATGTTTTCGCGTATGTATTCGAGGACCCCTCTCTCCAGGTTGACTGATTGCTGATTGATCCATTCTGCAGCATCTTCTGCAGTCTTATATCCTATAGACTGAATCCATTCAATATCTTGACGAAATGACGACTTTGCCTTGCGCGCCTTCGAGATCGACGACTGGAATACGGGCTGGAGACTGCTTCGGCGATTTGGCTTGTTGTTTTCCTGCTGGTTTATGACCCTAGGTGGGTGTGGGTTAAACCAGAGTATAACAATGTCAAGCACGGAAACCATCATATAACCGTCTTGCTTCTTGATCTTAAGAAGTGATTGTATATCGGGGAAAGCAAGCGGCAGATGGCTTTCTGTAATAAGCCTTGAATATGCTGTAGTATTCTGTCTGGCTACAAGATTTGAGGAAGCCTGCTGGTCGGGCTGTCTTGTTTCCTGGGGGGCTAGATAAGCTATCCGGTTGGAGGTGATGGCAGGAGGGATAGAAAAGCTCCTGGACTTGCGTGCCGTCATAGGATGTGGTGCCGAGGCTATTTGCTAGCTTGGTCCAGTCGGATATCTGGATTAAGTCGGCAGCAGGCTGAGGGAGGGACTGGATGGTTTTGATGAACTTGTTAAAGGGTTCAAAGAAGTACTGTACGTATACATTTCCCACGAGGTTAGCAAGCCCGGTGCTAATATGTTGCTTGCTTCTAGGAACTTACGCTGTTGATCCTCCAGCTCGCAAGCTGTTCCCATGTCGTGATATTGAAGAGCGAACGGCCGAGCTCTATTTCGCACCACTGTGTGGCCATGTTATGCCATTCCCTGTTTCGCCAGAGCGTGATGAGTCGAGGGATAGGGAACTTGGTGTTATTGCCAAGGCAGGCTACCTCGCGCATCTTGGCTTCTAGGGCCTTCTTGTTCTTATGACCTCGGGCGAGAAGATATCGGGCTGTTGCTTATCGGTAAAGGCGAGCTGTGCCCATATCTGTCCGTGGGTGTCGGGAAGAGAGAGCTTCTGGCGGTTGGCCCGTAGCTGGGTCTGGATCAGAACAGGGAGGGTTTCTGTATGCGTGATAGGCAGGTAAGTAGGCGGATATTCCGAGCTACCAGCTGTCTGAACTGACCTTTGTTATAGACTTCGCATATCCACACCTGGGACTCTAGAGGAGCCTTTGTATGTTTGCTGTACTGTTGGAGTGCTTGGATGCGATGTTGGCCGGCTAGAACCTCAGGCTGTTTGTCGGTATATGTGCTCCAGTTGGAGAGTAAGGGAATCTGGCCTGGTTCCCCTTCTGTATGTGCCTGACTGACAGTATTGTAGGCAGCTGGCTCGCAAGTAACCTGGATGTAGTTCTCCGGACTTTGCCGATCAAGCTGGCCGTGGCAGAAGGCTTGGAAGAGTTCTTCAACATGCTGGGGATCGACCCTTCGGTTGAGACCATGTTCCCATAAGCAGTTGAGAACATGTATAGGAAGGACAGCGGTTCCTAGTAGGTATGGTTCGGCCTTCTTGCGGATTGGAATCGCTTCCTGGAAAGACGGTGGTGGGCTTCTAGGTCGTTTAGGCTTAGGTCCTCTGCTGGTTTTCTGTTTGGATGTAGTTTCAATTTGGCTTGTGGCTAGAGTATGGTGAGCTTTATTATGGATTTCTCCAGGAATTTCTTTATGTTGATGAGTTTTTTGTCTTTTCAATTGCTTAGTAGCAAGATCTGGGTTATAGCGCTTCATAGTGCTTTATTTAGTTAGTTGGGGTAAGGTTGCAAGAGGTAGTAATTGGGAATAGTGTAGGCGGGAGAGGATGGTAGGAAGGGAAAAGGGATTGCCTTAAATTATCTGCAGTGCAGTTAGTACAGGCTGCCCTTGGGGGTAGCTTATTGCTGCAGCGACAGGTTCTTATTGGTTGGTTGCTGTATGTACCCTACAGGTAGTGCGGGGGCTGCCCCCGGGGGCAGCTTTTGCTATTACCTCTTACTTGGATGGGATGGGCTGCCCCTGGGGGTAGCTTTTGCTACCGGATGAGTAAGCTGGGAGAGGGCTGCCCCCGGGGGCAGCTTTTGCTGTTACCTCTTACTTGGATGGGATGGGCTGCCCCTGGGGGTAGCTTTTGCTACCGGATGAGTAAGCTGGGAGAGGGCTGCCCCCGGGGGCAGCTTTTGCTGTTACCTCTTACTTGGATGGGATGGGCTGCCCCTGGGGGTAGCTTTTGCTACCGGATGAGTAAGCTGGGAGAGGGCTGCCCCGGGGCAGCTTTTGCTATTACCTCTTACTTGGATGGGATGGGCTGCCCCCGGGGGCAGCTTTTGCTGTTACCTCTTACTTGGATGGGATGGGCTGCCCCTGGGGGTAGCTTTTGCTACCGGATAAGTAAGCTGGGAGAGGGCTGCCCCGGGGGCAGCTTTTGCTGTTACCTCTTACTTGGATGGGATGGGCTGCCCTGGGGTAGCTTTTGCTACCGGATGAGTAAGCTGGGAGAGGGCTGCCCCCGGGGCAGCTTTTGCTGTTACCTCTTACTTGGATGGGATGGGCTGCCCCTGGGGGTAGCTTTTGCTACCGGATGAGTAAGCTGGGAGAGGGCTGCCCCCGGGGGCAGCTTTTGCTATTACCTCTTACTTGGATGGGATGGGCTGCCCCGGGGGCAGCTTTTGCTGTTACCTCTTACTTGGATGGGATGGGCTGCCCCTGGGGGTAGCTTTTGCTACCGGATAAGTAAGCTGGGAGAGGGCTGCCCCGGGGGCAGCTTTTGCTGTTACCTCTTACTTGGATGGGATGGGCTGCCCCTGGGGGTAGCTTTTGCTACCGGATGAGTAAGCTGGGAGAGGGCTGCCCGCGGGGGCAGCTTTTGCTGTTACCTCTTACTTGGATGGGATGGGCTGCCCCTGGGGGTAGCTTTTGCTACCGGATGAGTAAGCTGGGAGAGGGCTGCCCCCGGGGGCAGCTTTTGCTATTACCTCTTACTTGGATGGGATGGGCTGCCCCCGGGGGCAGCTTTTGCTAGATGTAACCTCTTGCTGAGATATAGTAGATAGATATAATATTCTTCTTATAATAAATGAATGAATAAATGAATTACTTACCTTTTTACGAATTTTCTCTTAACCTTAACCCTAATGCCTTTTGCCTGTTTCCAAGCTAGAATAATAATTTGCAGGTAGAAGGCCTCATTATGGTTATCGCTTACTCTGAATCACTAGCTGCACCAATTGGAGAGCCTCTCAATCTTTTTGTTCCTATCGCATCATCGGCATGCTCTGCCCTCTGAACTTGGTTTGTTAGCCCTCCTCGTGTCAGGCCGTGATTCTTCAACAATCGAGGACGCAGAACTTACCCCAAATCTAATTAGCCCCTTAGGTCTGGTGATGAATCAGGATGGAAATTTCTCGATCTGGGCAAGCCGTGGCATAAAATACCCTATCCTCTTGTTTTTGTAATTTGTCTCTATCCAGCTCTCTTGATGTAAATATTCTTCATTGATGTTAAGATCAATACCCGCAAGCGATAAACTCTAGAAGCACCGGTTGGGTAGACTGCAAAGAGAACACAGGAATAGGGTTGAGAGACATCGATCTGTACGTATCCTGCAAGGTTGCCTGAATGCCTAAGCTCTGGGTTAACCCCTCGCGCCAACACAGATCTTGCTTGACTACAGCCATGAACTGATTGACGGCCGTAAAAAAAGACTATCACGTAGTCAGACTTGTCCAGCATACTATACAATGACTGATGTACGAGGCTTCGATTTGGTGAAGCTCCGGAGATGGCACAGCGAGTAAGTTACTTATGGAACTTGAATTATGATTGATCGATCATAACGATGGCATGAACAGGCTTCTAGACACCGGCATCTACTCCGATCTCCAGCTGATCTCGAACGGAAAAGCGTATAATGCCCATCGGAGTGTTGTATGCTTCCATTCTCCCGTTATAAAAGACAAAGTTGTGCCCATTCCCATCCCGACCGCAAACGGTTACCATCACCAGCAATCCTTCGCTTTTGTGTATAAGTACACCTTCGAAGATGAAGACGACGCTCAGTGCGTGGACTGCATTGTGCAGTACTTCTATCGCTGGGATTACAAGATCTTGGGAACTGATCACGGCGAAAAACCTGGACAAGGGCTGATGGACAAGGAGAATACTGACAGCTCTCCGGAACATGCTGACGTTGACATCGGTTCTGATCTGATCACACACGTTAAGGTGTTCGCCCTTGCGTGCAAGTACGAGATAGATCCACTGAAGTCATTATCGGTGGCCAAATTCGCGTCAGAAGCTCAACATTATGGAAAAATCGACTATTTTACCGATGCTGCTCGGGAAGCTTACAGTTCAGATACGATAGCTTGCGCCAGAGAGATGCGCGACTCTGTGGTGGAGTTTCTACACAAGCGGCGACACCTGTTGCACGAAGAACCCGTCAGAAAGCTGATGCTGGATAAACCTCAGCTAAGCCTTGACCTGCATCTATGTTCTCCGGTCGGCGCCGCGAACCCTAACCCACTTCCTGGGTTCGGCACGGGCTTTAACCAGACTAGGAGGTAGTGGGGTTGCTCGTTTCGATGCACTAACGCGTTTAAACTTTGTACTCCTCCTATTTCATATTAGGGGAGACAATAAAGATAACATATAGCAATAAACACACGGGTATCTTACTTTGGTATAATTTCGAAACCTGAGGCCTTCTTATTTTTCCTTTCTTTTTCTCCTTTATTCTTTCCTATTGGTTTTACTGCTCGTATTACTTGTTCTAGGTCATGGCTTACAACGAATAGCTAAAACTGATCCTTCATAACCCTAAAATCAGCGTACCGTTTTGTTGTTTTTGTTATGACGATGTGGCAGGAGTTCTGACCTCAACATTTAGCGATAAGATCAATTATTATTTGCTTAGACTTGATTTATTGCAGTGGCGGCAACATAACCATGATTTTCCATTACTGCCACATGGAGCTAGAATGGCGATTCTACTGGCGGCTAGAAGATCTACACCGCGGCGGGCCGACCTAGACTAAACGAACCTCACCTAGTATTGAGGGGTAGCTACTCACCTTGACTTTTCAGCTCCCCCACTGTTGATTCTTGGCGTCCGGTCAGGTCATCATTATCGTTTCGTAATCGAGCTTATTGTCTCTCTCAGTCATGCATGTCTTATTACCCCGCTTTACTCAGCGCTCAATCATCAACGGAATGGACATCTTCCGAGCCTCATACAGCATCAAGCAGTGATGAATACAATGGTCCGGATAACCGTGACCTGTTGTTCTGCTGTTTGCTATCTGTGAAGGGTAAAACTATGCAACTGTTTCCATTTTGACTCATGTCGACAGGGCCACGCAGCCAACAGTTATGTTCCAATACGATATCACAGTGTGTCTGTTCTTCTCTCAATAAGAAGAAGGGAAGGGGACAATATGGAAAGCATATTTAACCTTCACAAGGAATTATAATTATATAGGTTAGCATTGATTGTTTCTCGTAAGCATAATATTTGTTGTTCTATTTTCTTTAGAATCTTAAGTATATGTCACTGCGCCTCGCTTTCCATCTCTTCTCATATGTTATCTTCTCCCAGGTTGATATTCCTCCGTTCGTCCGGTGGGGCTGACACGCCGCTTTAAATGTCGGTCAATCTTTCTGCATTCGAGCCAACAACAACTTGCAGGTAGAAGGCCTCATTATGGATATCCTTACTCCAAATTTCTAGCTGAACCTATTAGCGAATTAGAGAGTCTCCTAATCGTCTTATTCTTATCGCATCATCGACATGCTCTACCCTCCGAGCTTGATTTGTTGGCCCTCCTGGAGTCAGGCGGTGATTCCTCAATAATGGAGGAAGCGGAACTTACGCCAAACCTAAATAGCCCCTTAGTTCTAAAAACGAATCAGGATGACAATTTTCAGATATAGGCAAATCTTGGCATAAAATACCCTATCTTCTCGTTTTTATGGTTCGTCTCTATCTAGCTGTCTTGATGTTAATATTCTTCATTGGGGTTAAAATCATTCCCCGCAAGCGATAAACTCTACAAACATCGGTTGGGTAAACTACGGAAAGAATACAGGAATAGGAGAGCATGTAGGAGGCCGACCACGCATCACGTAATGACGTCAATAGAATCTGGGAAGTTTGCAATGGTTTCTAGACTCCCTCTTTCATTAGTTATGTCCTACGCTCGAAGACCGTAGACCTTTCTTCCTCATCTACGCTTTCTAGGGAAGACATAATATTCCATTCAACAAAAAGCAAATAATGAGGCATCTGCGACGCATTCAATCGGAGTCCTCCCTAGAGCCACATTCTACTCTTGAAGTTCGTCCAAAAGACTGGATCCGCAGTGGATCTAAACAGCACCAAGCACGACCGCATTTTTCAGCTTCGACTGCTCCTGCAAAACTGGAATGTTGTGAGGCATTGGCCAACCAGAATAATGAGCTACAAAATCTTTTGCATGAACAAGAAGAGCAGATCCAAACCTTGCAGGATACTGTGAGAAAATTGATTGACAAAACCAATTTGCTAACGTCTAAGCTCAGCGACAGAATGAAGGAGTCCATCTCTCTGGAATTGAAAGCTGCCTCCTTGGATCGCGAATTGGAAACTGTTCTTAACGATCAAAGGAATATATCGCACACTATCAATGAGCTCCAAGTTAAAGTTTCTAAGCTTAGCTTGCTACCTGAGGTTACGCCCAGAGTCATCATCGTCATCAAAATGCTGGAAATGCTTAACCAAGCTTCTCAGCCTTTGAGTGGAAAGGGCACTTGTACTTCTTTGATATCTTTGGACAATCGTCGGGGTACAAATTTAAGAAGCTCACTTGACACTTTGCTGAGCACTGATGAGGCTCAAATACTGTTTTCCACCTTTGACAAGTGGTTTGATACAAAGGCATTACAGTCTATAGCCCTCGTCACTTGCTTTGTGTGTAGAAAAGCCAAGTTCAGACAAACTGCTGCTGTTGACGGGGCCACACTTGTCAACGAATTCACTACAACTGGCCTTACAATTTCATGCGACAAGGCAGTTTGCTCAGTATGCTATCTCAAGTCGGTTTCATACTCCTTAGAGCTGCTTCAGGAGACATGGTGGACAGCTCAAGGGTCAACGATTTCTATATTGTGTCCTTGTAGGAATCACTGTGACAGTATTCCCATGGATGATCGCCGAAAGCTGATAAAGTTACTGCAAATGACGAATGACGACTGGCTCAAGATCAGAAAGATGAAAATGTAAGCTGGAAAACCCTTTGTTGAATCAGTAAGATGACCATTACTCCACAGTTATGACACGGCTTTACACCTGATGGAGATTCTGAACAAAATCGAGCCGAAGTTGACGACTAGTGCCCGACAGGTTGCCGCACGCATGCATCGAAAGATGATGGCTAATGGTTTCATGCACTATCCATTTGACATGAGCTATTGGGACCTGTACCACACTGAAACTGGCTCCCCATTGCAGGCAAACTCCAAGTTTATTCAAGTCTATAATGTTGAGCATGGTGGGGAAACGCTATCAATCCCTGTTTTCACTCGGTTTCTGCGTGCTGAAAAGGAACCTGCTGATTGCGCAATTTGCGCTGAATCTATCTGTGATGTTTCCTATGGTTCCATCGAAGAGTGGACGAAAGTCTGTGCTGAATTCAACGGAAACTGGATGTGGAGGGTCTTACTGTTTCCTCAGAAATTGGGTACACAATGCAACCATACAATCGACTTCTGCACGCCTTGCTTACAACGACACATCGGAGCCCAATTGGAACAATTTGGAAGAAGCGCGTGTGACAATATCACTTGTCCATCCGCAAGCTGTGAACGTTTACTAACGTATGAGGAATTGCAAATATACGCACAAGAAGACACATTTTCCAGGTAAAGCTTTTTTTCTTTTCTATGTCAAATTGTATGTAGTAAAACTGCTGACCCGTCGAGCAGATATGATGAGTACTTGAAACTCAAGGCTTTGAGCCAAATGCCATCTTTCATGTGGTGTTTATCTGAAAAATGCTCCAGCGGTCAGATACATGACTTACTCTTGAACAGCCATGTCGTTTGCGCCGACTGCGAGTTTGAAATGTGTTTTACTCACCAAGTGAAGTGGCACGAGGGATTGTCATGCGAACAATTTGACAGTCTAAAGGAAACAGGAGATCCGGAGTTCCAACAGACTCAAGAGTGGATCAAGACTAATACTAAGCCATGCCCTGAATGTGATATTCAGGTGCAAAAGGGCAGTGGCTGTTTTCACATGACATGTCAGTCTACACTGCGACCTCAAACCGCTTAACTCTGTTTGTTAACATCAATTTCAGGCAGCTTGTGTCACCATGAGTTTTGTTGGGAGTGTCTTGCTAGCTGGAGAAATATCAGGCCAGGATCTGGAGTTTATAACCGCTCGGCTCACAACGACGGATGCTATTTCAAGACCAGCAATCAAGAGCCTACAGAGGTAGCAGGAACCAGTATTACCGCAACCGCATAAACATTTCAGTTCGTATCAAAAGATACTATATAGGTGAACGCTTTTTAATGGAATACAAAATTGCTCCAAAAGAAGAAACATTCACTCACTACCCTTCATCATCGTTTTACCGCGACGGGTATAGATGATGAAAGCCCCGAATGGTCAATGACGTGATTCGAATACTTACTTCTGTATATCCCTGGTATTAATGCGATAGGTGACTACTATTTGAGCAATGGTTTGGTACTCAAAATAAACTGCCTATGCTGAGACGATGCCTGCGCGGGATCAATCTCGAGAGATAGATTAGCTCTTGCCAGACTTGCCTGGCGGCCACTGACAGTGATGGCAGACGTCTTTGGCGCTAGCATCTATGTCTTTGTCTCCAGGAGCCTCTTTACGTGCTATAACAAGATCCGTTCATCTGATGGCATTAAAAAAGAGGACAAGTTTCGTGCCATGGCGCTTGCTGTTGCAGACGAGCTTCTCGACCTGTTGAACATCTGTGAGACATCATACACGCATGTCGTCCAGCCCATCCTGAAGCTCCTTCTTTATGGCAGCAGCATGGAAGAACTTTCCTGTGACTTAAGGATCCCTGGGGTTTAGATGGCTACAAAAGGTAATCTGAACAGGTTGTGAAAAACGTCTATTCCAGAACTGCTCGGTATTTGCGTATCTCGAGAGGGTTTGTGGAGGAATTAGACAGTGTGACAGAAGGCGACGTTGATGCAGGCACAACACTGATCCGCCGACAGATTAATCGCCATGAATATCACGGGGATAGGGGAGATAATGACAGAGATTATGATGATGATGAAAGCAGGGAGGAAGAGCATGAGTACAATGATTGACACAAACCAAAAATTCAAGAGGAAATAATTCTGATTGTTTGATGAGAGGGGGACTTGATCGCATATGTGATCGGAGCTGGGGTCTGTATCGCTCATGAGTTTAGACGGAGCTTGTAATGGAAAGGTGGGACCTGGATCACATATGCGATAGTGGGGGCTCAACCACAGATGTACTAGACAAACCCAACCCTAACAGCCCCGTATAAATGCTAAGTACCTTCTTTGTGAAGAGTTTGTTCAGAAGTTCTAAAGATCTTGTTCAGCATAACCCTAGCTTTGGAGTCAGATAAAAGGGGTATCTCCGAGCACGATATGATTACTGGGTCAGCGTGGAAGGCTTGCGATGGGTCGTCAAACTTGTTTATGAATGACGCCGGAAAACGAGCAGTAAATGCCCAAAGGCGTGTTAATTCACAAGTACTCGTGGCTAACACATGAACCTGATGCGACAGGGTTTAGTAACAGAGGCTACGGTCGGATAGAATACTGACCTGCGTGAAAGCCGCTATAGGGTCTGTTATGTGTGATAACTTTGTCCGCGTTTTCAGCTCGAGCGTGCAAGTTGATACCTCTGGAGCGTTATGTGTTATAAAGGACCTCCGTCTCTCCTGTGCCAGAGCAACCAGGACCGCCAGAATGAAGGGATCATATTGTCGTATAGAAGGCCGTATTCGCCGTAACTTTGCTTCAAGAATTGCTTCCACAGGCTTGTTATGGGGCCGTTTCCGAAAAAGTTCACGATAAAATTCTGTGTAGACTGTATCGACTCGAAGTGATTCGACCTTGTCAAGATCGAGATAAGCCACGGAGGCGTGTGAATGCGAGAAGGTATCCACTTGAAGGGACACTCCGTCATGCGGGCCGTACCTGAGTAGTAGAGCATCACCCTTACGAGAATTTGGACTCCTTTCGTGGTGGAAGCTATAAGCAGCCATCAGATCTTCGATAGCCCAACCGCGGAGTTTGTCGTTGTTGGAATGCGATCGCAAGGATGCTAAAGCTTTTTTGATATTCTGAGATACATTTCTCTGAGTCCGCGACCTCTGCTGTGAACTTCTATTGGTGACGTCCTTTAATGGTGCTTTCGACACCCAGCTCTGATCAACAAATTGACAGGCAAGGACATGAAGGTGCTGTGAAGTCCACTGCAACGGATGAACATATAGACGTTGTCTGTGCCGGCAAATCATATTATGCAGAGACAATGTTGAGGGTCTTAATTCTAAGGAAAATGTGACATGCTCTCCACCGGCCTTATCATTCGCCTTGGGATCTTGAGATGGCACTTGGAGGCCGCATGGAATCCGTGGGGGGTCGTCGTAGCAGGCATGTTTTTGTTTTGGAGGATCTGAAAGAGAGTTTTCGGCTTTTCTCTTCCTCAATAGGGTAGAAGAAGGCACATCTGCACTGTCAGGTGGACGATCATCCTCCCTGACGGGAATAGCAGAGCTCGTAGCGGTCTGACGCTGTGCTGAATGTGTCGTCGCTTCCATATTGAAACGAGGATGAAAACGCGTTCGATTGCGCGACTCGCCTGGAAAGGCTAAAAATATTGCTTCCAAGTGGGGCGATGCATTAGTCAGTGAATCCTCTTACCTTGCCAATACTGTGATTGGCCAGACCCACCTCGATGTGCGGGGTCCTGTTCGTGCCGTACTGTTTGTCAATGTAAAATTGGCTCACTGTCATGCCCAAGGAAGAAAGTAAAGCTCTTTTCATACTTTTTTTTATACACAGTCCAGTAAGTATAGCTGCGATATAATAAAGTTTCAAGCATGGCTCCGCATGCATAGTCTGGAGAAGTGCCAACTTACGAACTCTATAGTCACGAATCACTTGATCATGCCGAACCATTCATACACTCCTCGCTCCCCCGAAGATTATCAAGCTATCTCCGAGTCACATGGAGGGTTGCGGGTGTTCTGGCAGCTCAGGTCTGATGAGCTTCGCAGCTCTGCAAGTAAGTGGAATGTTCGGCATCTTATCGCTTATCGTCTCTTGGTACATCCTGAATGGAAGACATTGCCATGCCTTAATGATCATAACGAGTCGTGTTCGCTTTGCAATCCGAGGCTTGCTTATCAAAACCTTGACTGGAGGAGCCAGTCTCTCGTGGGTTCCAATCCGGATGGCATAACAACCAAATCCGACAGCGAACTCTTGAGCTTGCCACTTGGTCAACTCTGGGTAGACCTTGCCCGGGCGATTCGGCACGACCGAAATGTTGAGCCAAGACAATATCCTCAGCGAGAGAGAAGAGCGGTACAAAAAGAAGGATACCAGAACTCGTCGACGACAATTCACGGCTCGTCCTCGCCTACAATGCCTTCCTCATCTGAATATGAGTTCGAGATAGGCTTAGAGAGAGAGGACATAGACAAGGATGAACACGACGCACGGCGGGTCAGGCCTGAAGGTCACTGTAAAACTTGTGACAAGTTTCTTAGAACACGCACTTCTCCGATGTCTGCTTCAACATAACTTGTGCGACACGGAGGTACGACCAGAGTTGAGCGCAGAAAGGCTGAATACAGGCTCAGTAATCTCATCACTATTAAAGCCGAAGATGATGGGGGAATATGCAAGATGCGAAAAAGACATGGATTCTGGGAGATGGAGCATCCTTATCAAGCTTTGCTTGAAGCAAAGCGGGTCCTCAAAGATATCGAGTTCAACGAGAAGGAGAACAAGCATGTCCCTGTTCTATCAAACGAATATCTAGCGCAGTGTCTCGGTGAGGCTGTCATTACATGGGGAAGTAATCAACAACTCTTAGGAGACAGGTAACCCCCCTTAACCCCCCCATTAGATTACCCGAAGAGGCCACTACTGATCAACATTTTTGTTGTACAGGATATTTGTCGTTGCTGCCGTTGGAACTTTCATCCGATTCGTTCGTTACGAGTTCGGTAGTAACTATGTTCAGTATCTTAGTGCGACAACACTGAATGAACAACTGGATATTATATCTGATCCAGAAAAAGACACATTTGTGCATATGCATGGGACTAGGTGGTTCAACCTTCAATCTGGTGAGGGGAGACGAGGTGCACTTTGTTGTCTTCTCGCTTTGCACAGGTGGTTTGATCCTGGAGTGGAGGATGGCAGCGATTTCGAGAGCGATGCTATGGAGTCGGTTGATGGTGAAAGTCCAACATGATATACAACCGCGATCAATTTCATCTCCATCCAACTTGATACCTGCCGCATTACAGACGCTATGCACGGATGCTCTGAATCTTGATCGACACGCACGACCCAGTTCCAAGCCTCACAACAAGTCACATGAGTTCTCTGAGTTTCATTATGGAATGTGCAGCAACATTTGGGGAATATGTCTGTAAATGGAGGTGATCGAGAAGGCCTCGCTCTTTGGAAGACCACTTCAGCGCTGCATCATATAAAGAGCAGTCGCTAATCTCGGGTTCGTAATTCGTCTCTATGTAGCTGTATTAATCTCAGGATTTTTTGTTTGGTGGGATATATAATCCCTGCAAGCGACAAACTCTTAGAACATCGGTTAGGTAGACTGCAAAAAGAATACAGGAATAAGTTAAACTATAGGGGGTCGATGCTACTGCTGGGTCGAACGGCTTGACATAGCTGGCAGATGAGTATTTCATAGTCATAATTGAGCTGTATAATATCCTCCATTGCTGGTTGATGTCACCTCTCTGATCACGGTAAGACAAAGTTAAAAATATCATTACTATGTTCTATGAAACTAACTAATCAGCAGAAACAATATCACCAATCCTCTTCTCCTCCTCGACTCTGCTGGGGGGGATTTTATAAAGAAGATCTTTGGTGTATGCAGCAGCCGCCATTGCTGCATATCCTTGCCATTCCTTACTCTTATGGGAATCCGAGTAATCGCATATACCGCGGACAACCAAGCATGGAAAGTGGTTCATCAGCCCTGCCGCTTCCATTTCAAAACATAGAACATCTCTTTCCCTTATAAGGGCATTTCGAATTGAAGCGTTCTCCATTACCTGGTTGCTTGAGGCAATAAGGCCATAATGAATCGTTGGATTATCCTCGTCTTCTGTACGTTTTCGTCGCAGTATTGTTTTTGGTGGGCCATCACCGCAGACTTGAGCGCAGTCTGCTTCGTTGTTTGGAAAATTTGTGACCGTAGCTAATAGTTATACCTCAACCGGCAAGGCAATAAGGCATAAAGCAACAGCCACGAGCAGTAATATTAGCCGAGAGGGCGGCTAGCCCGTAGAGACTAGACCTTTGTGAGATGGCGAACTCTGTAGGCGTTTCAGAGAGCTAAGTTGGTTGACCAGAGAGAGAAGCATGGCCAAGATTGAGCGGGGATCGCAAGGCTGCGGTGCGGAGCTGAGGTTGGTCCGCCTGCCAAGACTCGGCACAGCCACAGGCCTAAAACTTTACCATTTTTGATTGGGGGAAAGAGTAATCCCTGCAAGGGATAAACTCTGAACATCGGTTGGGCAGACTGCAAAGAGAATACAGGAATAGGGACTGTAGTACTAGGCGACTGTAAGGTAAGGGTACTGAGCGACCGAGGTGATTGGGGCGTGGACATCTTGCCTTTGTCGTGGCACGATTTGCCTCCAGTGCTGAGGTAAAGAAAGAGGCCAAATTCGACAGTTGCGACGCTGGTGTTGTGCAGATAGGCTTCCTTGTGTGGTAAAAGTCGGCAAAAACAAATGACCAATGGGGTTTTGGTCAAAGGCATTGACGAATGGTTTGATGAAGACTATATCGATCTCGTCGTAGTATTGGATCAGATGCTACAGTAACCTCCTAGAATGGCTGGCCTCATTCTTCAGGTAGGTCAGTCCGTCATGGTGATTCGTTGAAATAGCTTACAATGATTGGTAATATCTTATTAATGGTGACAGCCAATAATTAAAAACAATGTGCATGTCTACAGCGAACCTACAAACCTGGCACACGGGGAGGCGGTATGTAGAGAGAAGAACGTAGGGATAAATTGCACTGCATGGTTCAGCCTGCAAGTTTGAAGCCGTCATCGTGATTGTCATAGTGATTTGGTTACCGATAGTAAGACCTGAACAATGATTGAGATTCGCTCCATAGCACTTAACGCGGCAGGACGCGTCGTGTTCTGGGCAAACCCTGCTAAGTCCCTGCTAAACCCCTGTTCTTTCAAATCAACTCTACACCCTGGCAAAAATCAACCCTACTAGGTTTAAACTGGGTCAATAAAATCAACTCTACTAGAGTTGATTTAGTCATTAGTTACTAGGGGTAAAAGCCCAATCAAGACGCGTCAAAGTCCTTTTTCACTTGAATTTGGAGCTGGAATAATGATGTAGACTAGTTTACTCGCTCGGAAACCTAACCGTCACAAAAATCACCAAGTCCTAAATTAGCGTGAATATAATATTGATATCAGACTAGTTATATTCCAGTTATACCAGATTCTGTTCTTAATAATGCTTCTAATATATCAGACCAATAACGAAGAGGGTAAATCACAAAAAGACAGCTTAAAAAATTCTTGTCAAGTCCGAGAAAGCCTCCAAACGTAATTCCTAGAAAGTTAGTAAGAGTATCCAACCCAAGTTGGAAACATACCTAAGATGAATAGGTGCATGTCTTGCAGACCTCGTGGGAACAATCTCCCATGCGTCCCCCAGGAGGACCAAGGCAACCGTTTCCTCTGTTCATAGGTTCATTGCACCGGCAGCATGTCCATCCATACGTTTTTAGGTCATTGAGGAAACATTCAGGGCGACGGCAGAGGTTCGGGTCCGCAACTGCGGTGGTCGATCTACCATTTGCGCACATCGACCATTTCCCGGTACGTCGATTATATGTGGCACTCTCGCAGTATTCAGGGTCAGCATATTTTCTGTGGCCGCAACGATATACACGATAGTAATGATTACACATAACGGTAGTAAAAGAGAGTATAAGATTTGAGTTAATACAGAAACCAAGAGAAATAAACAAGAGTTATGGATTGCTATCTAGGAACTTATATAAATTGGAAGACACGCTTAATGCAAGATGGATTCGCATGGTGTTTAGCGCGCGCGAAACATAACAATTCTTTTTGAGTTATTTCTAGCACATCTTATCTATAGCCGCGCGCCAAATGCTTCAGTCCTGGTAGAGCGGGAGGACCCGCCTTCTAGAGGTCCTTGTTAAGAGCGAGCAAAGAGTGGAGCATACAGCGCTTAATGTAGGGTAAAACTCGTTTCCATAATCTGTGGTTTCTATAAGTTAAAGGAAAAGCGGCATTTGTGCTAATTATAGATAAAGGAGCAGGCGCGTACTCGGTTGATCTCCGGTCAACCTCTGCTGTCTGCTGACAAATAAACCACAATTGGAGTTAAGAACGCTTCCAGCTGCACCTTGCCCCCAACAATCCTTTTCCTCTTTCCAACACGAACAACATCAACAACATGGACACAATTTCAGAAGATGAAATATCACCACCGCCGCCCTGGAGTGTACTCGAATTTACCTTCCATAACGAGGAAACCGACTCGGAGTTGGTGATTATGTGTAACTACCATAAGTTCATAATTTCCATCTCCTCCGACAGCTTCTCTCAATCGCCGGCACTGGAAAGCAAATACTTATTTTTTCTGAAGGTGGCTGAGAACTTCGAACTTGATGGGTACACTGTCGAAGACTTTTACGACTGGATTGCTGAGCCGCTTCTGCCTAAATTCAGGCAGTTACCAGAGGTCACGGCAAGCTTAACATTGCAAGACTTTCTTTTCCCTAAGACATCGAGATACAACATGCGAGGCGAAGGAGAAACCCTGGTTGCTATCCCATCCGATGGGAGCGATGATGTGGCTCCAATATTTGGCATTGATCTGCCAGAAGAAAGTTGCGTGTCTTGGCCTCAGCACGACCCAAAGGACGTTCAGTTGCCTAAGAAAAAGAACTCCCATGGGCCTCCATCATTTAAGCCGTCGAAGGTTCTATTGAATGACGGCAATGTCGCCTATTTCAAGCCCATGAGGCCCGGAGACGAGAGGATCTTTCTGAATGAACTCAACAAATATCGAAGCATACGTGATGCTCATCTTGACGAGTCCTTACCAATCTCACGCCTCATTGGCCTGGTGCGAGATGAGTCCGGTCTGACTTTTGGCTTGCTCTTGACGTATATTGATTGCGGCAACAAGACCTTACTCTGTGCAACACAACCAGATACGCCGGGCGACCTCAGACAGAAATGGGCCAAGCAGGTCCACGACCTGGTCCATCATCTGCATACTGCCGGTATTGTCTGGGGTGATGTGAAGCCAGACAATGTCCTTATCGACCGCCAGACGGATGCATGGCTGATTGATTTTGGTGGAGGGTACACACATGGCTGGGTGCCCGAGGAGTGGGCGGGATCTGTTGAAGGAGATTTGCATGGTTTGCAGAAAATTGAAGAGTTCCTAAGAGACTAAGCAGGTGATATTGATTGGCAGAATCACTTGTTGCTTGGTCCCGTGATGTGTATAATCCAGTGTATAACATGTTTATACATTACTTTATCGCCGCCATTTCCTAATCTCTTTGACTGGAACAAGAGTTCGAGGAATTGTCGGAATACAGATGCAGCGGAGTCCCCCGAGAATAGATCCTGATGGGTTCCAGCTGTGTTCCCGTCAACGTCGTCATAATATCCAGAATCATCGTAGTCGCTCCCAGTGTCTTCATCGTCTCCATCGCCCTCAAGTTCCCAACCTTCAACGTTCTCGTCATATATCTCCTCGTCATTGGCAATTTCTTTCCCATCTGATCCCCGACAAGCTCGAGTGCTGAGGGCGAGGTCAATGGATTGGCCGGCTATAGGACCACAGTGTGTTCCGACCAAGCGAGCTCCCTGTTTTTCCATGACCGGCCAAGTTCCTTTCAACGCGTCAAGATAGTTCCAAGCTGTGTGCTCCCAAATGCGATCTAGCTGTGTTGAGATCTCAGGCCCAATATTCGCATCCGTGACTCCCCGTCGACGGTCACCCGGCATTCGGTACATTCGCAGGATAAAAGCCAAGAATTGCTTCTGAGTCCTACGGTGTCTGCTCTCGCTATCCTTCTCTGTCACCAAGTTAAAAGCGCTCTCCCGATGGCTCTGGAGCCTCGGGCTGAGTAGCCAGCAACGAAGATTGTGACTAGTACAGCGAACGGTATCTTCACAACGGTCTATCACCAAGTCAAGTGCTCTCATGATGCATGCGATTTGCTGTTCGTCCTCTCGTGGACTTACAAAGTTCAGCGCGCCCTCCAAATTGCCCTGTGCCAAGATGTAGTCTGTATGAAGAGAGTGGCGATCAGGTAGTCTGATCAATGCTCGCAGGACGTCTCATCGGGAGCCGCAGTAGATAGAAGGCCGTTTTGTTCTGTCTAGCCACAAGCTTGTAGCGGCAAAAGTGTCGGTTCCTGTGTCATTGGTAGTTGATCGTAGTTGACCCAAAGCTTGTCGATATATGGCTTCTCGGTCTATGACTTGTTTTAGATGGGTCGATGCCTCAGATGTAAGAGCATGAGACGTCCCTTGCGGCTTCTTGATGCTCGACTTTGTTTTTGATCTGCCTGGCCATCCATTTGTCTGTATGTTGACTTGGAACCATTTGCTACCTTCCCGTGAAGGAAAGAATCGTTAACATGCAACACCTTCTATCCACGGCAGAGGATCGGCCGCCAGACATCCTATTGATGGCCTCCCTTTACCTCTAGGGTTAACCCAGCCATAAGATTCAGTACAGTGCTTCTGCATCGCTTCGACCTGTCGGATACTGAAGCCGCATGTCCGGCATTGGAGCACATCAAGCCTTGGTGGGGCGAGGCAAGGAATGGGCTCGGTCGTTGGTGGTGGATACTGCAATTGAGATAGGTCGATCCGACTTTGTAGCACATTCGGTACTGTTTTGGTATCCTCTACCAGCCCACGTCGGGTCCCTGGGTCTATATCAGGATGCTTTTTGGCAAGATGAGTGGCAACTTCTTTAGCCAAGCAAGCATGTTGGCACTTCTGACAAACAAGAGCATAAACGGGAATATAAGGTTAGAAGGGCCAAGCTCCTTCATAGAGCCGAGTGCCATGGTCTGATAAACTGAGACGACTTATGCCTACGAGAAGTGCACTAACGGTCGGTGCAAGCCTATCTAATCTACCAAACCTATTGCTTCTCTCATATCTTGTGATCCCATTACCCCCGTCGGATTCCTAATTGTTATTGTTTCTGAGTTCAAGGTCAAGTACCAGATTACTTGGCCAGTTTTACTGGTGCACAAGACGGCCTAAAGGTCTTGAATTATTTTAGGTAGCTTCTGGTTACCCGACACAAATCTCAAGCTACAACGGACTTACCCTTGTTATAACGTAAACACGAAGTTAGCCTTGGAGTGCTCGTTGACCCACTCTTCCCTTGGTAGGGGTTAGTCTTCCTTTTCAGCTCAGCTTGTGATGATCTCTATATGTGGATTACCCTGATGAAAGAGGCGCCAGAGAGCTTCCGCCAGAGAGTCCTCTTCGTAGCTTTTCTAAGTCGTCACCTTCGTCTCCAGAGCACTTTTTCACGAATGATGGTGAAAATGAACGCATGGCTGTTGCGTTACTCCGCAGCAGCCGCGAAGCAAACTTGGAGACGTGGAGACGTCTCATCGTCACGGAAGGAGCTACAAGACAGCCGCCTGAAGCAAAAGATCAGCCGCCATCTTCACTGAATTTCTCGCCTTCTTACAAGACTTGTTCTCATTCACCACCTCCTCATGAACCTGATTGTCCAAAGGCTTCACAGGAGTCGTATGGAGGCGACTGGGTTGAATATTCTGCTGATGAACTCTTGGCTGAAAGACCTTCCGCAGTCATCACCTTGCCACAAAACACAGCAGCAGCTGGCCAGGGAAGCACGCAAAATAGAAATTCTACGATAATAAAGCATCAATGACGAATCCAATCCCATTACCAAAGTGACCTTTGGTGATTACCATCACAGACTATATGAGTACTGTGGATAATTAAGAGACTTCACTCCAAGATGGTGCAGACGTGAGTCACTCATAAGAATCTCGTACCTGAAAGCATGACGAGAGACACGTTATGAAGTTGGCGCTAGCTAATTTGGGAAATGTAACGCGTCATCGATGGAACATGAAAACAGTATCTCTTTATAGAAACGCGAGTTTTGTTTTGCTCAATTGATCTTGGTACTGATCCATAACCTTGGGCGGCGCGATCGCCCGTATGCTCCTAGGTTTATTGCTGAACTGCATGTAAATATCTCATGTAGCTAATTTAGTCGGGGCTAAGATCAAAGACTTTCTGATATTGCTCTAGATTCTAGCGTCGTTAAAGTGGCTTGGTCTTTGATAGTAAGATCTGAATGATGTTTATGTTTCGATTAAAAATCAGACTATTTAGTAGTATGATATGACCCCCCATTGCACTTTACGCGGAAGGACGCATCGCGTTCATTCGTAAACCCCTGTTCTGATGAGCACTGCTATTCCTGTATATAAAACAATGTCAAATCAACTCTACAGCATGGCAATAATCAACCCTACTAGGGTTAGAATGTTCAATGGGGTCTAACAGACATCGTCGCCAGATAAGAGTGAGACTTTACCCATTATTCGTTTTTGTAATTCGTTTCTATCTAGCCATATTAATTTTGCGATTTTTGATTGGAGGGAAGAATAATCCCTACAAGCGATAAACTCTAAGAACATCGGTTGGGTAGACTGCGAAGAAAATACAGGAATAGGGTAGATGCCTCAGATGTAAGAACACGGGGTGTTCCTTGCGGCTTCTTGGTAGTTGGTTTTGCTTTTGATCCGCCTGCTCGTCCTTTGGTGTTTGTGTTGACTTGGAACCATTTGCTACCTTCCCGTGAAGGAAAGAATCGTTAACAGGCAACACCTTCTATCCACGGCAGGGGATCGGCCGTCAGATGTCCTATTGACGGCCTCCCTTTACCTCTAGGATTAACCCAGCCATAAGATTCAGTACAATGTTTCTGCATCGCCTCAACCTGTCGGATATTGAAGCCGCATTTCCGGCATTGGAGCACATCAAGCCTTGGCGGGGCGAGGCAAGGAATGGGCTCGGTCGTTGGGGGTGGATACTGTAATTGAGATAGGTCGATCCGACTTTGTAGCACATTTGGTACTACTTTGGTATCCTCTACCAGCCCACGTCGGGTCCCTGGGTCTATATCAGGATGCTTTTTGGCAAGATGAGTGGCAACTTCTTTAGCCAGGCAAGCATGTTGGCACTTCTGACAAACAAGGATCCGATGTTCAGACAGAAGCATAAAGGGGTATATAGGGTTAGAAGGGCCAAGCTCCTTCATAGAGTTGAGTGCCATGGTCTGACAAATTGTCTCTCAAAGTAAAACCAATAGCAATTCTTAGCTGGCTGTCAAATTTGTGGCGAAAGTTGCTGGCAAGCTACGATCTGAAGTTGACGCGCTGCTCTTAACGTGTTGTCTTGCCTGAACGTGTAGTCAAGCACCAATTCAGAAATCTAAGTCAACCCCTTGTCAAGATCGAGTTTACCCCAACGCTAGTCCATTTTTCGAAATTCAAGTCTACCCCCGGTCGAAAATCAATTCCACCCCCTGTAGAGGGGGGTAACTTAAATCAATTGTTGTACAATTCATTTTGGACTGTAGGACTAGGTTAATGCTGTTTCGGTTTTGGTAGCCAGATTTATTCCGCTTGAAAATTAAGAAACGTTTTTCATTATCCCTGATATGTACAAGTATCCATCATACCTAATGGACTCAGTATTAACATTTGCTTTCAAGTCTTATAATTCAACGCGTAAAGACTAAGATGGAATTGAAGAACTATACATAGGGTAAGTTCTCACTTTCCGTATCATTCTATCTCGCTCTAGGGTTGTTATCGATAAGCATTCGATAAAAATAGTCATCAACCATTCCGTCTCGGGTTAGTTAGCCCGCTCAATTTTCTTCAGTTGCCAGTCTTATATTTAAACGATACGAAAATTGACTCTGGAGTGCAGGACTAGGGTGACATTCCTCGACGATCGACGCACTCTGCCTAACCTAATTTGGCTGCTCGGAAATTTATTCGCCTGAGGCCTCATGAAGAGTTGTCGTGACAACCATGGCGCGATGAAGGGGGGCAGCGGCCCCACTTGATTCTCATTTTGCATCATTCAATTGAAATTTGGTTCACATCTCTCAACTAGATCATCCACGACCACGACCAAAACACCAAAACCATAACTACGACTGCGACTACCACCATCCATCCATCCAATGGCCACAGTCGCGACAGCATGAACGAGCTCAACACAAACATCAAATCTTGGCTCGAAGCTTTGCCCACAGATATCTCATACTCAGCGCTCGTCAAGCCTCCCTGTAAAAAGCGACCCTGCGACGCAGGACCTCCCTCGCCACCGCCTTCCCACCACAACGCAGGCTGGATGCATCCTTCTACGCCACAAAATAAGAAACGGAGGCTCGACAGTGTTCCATCGTTACCTGCGCCGCCTGATACTCATGTTGACGAGGACCCGAATGAAGCGACGCCCAGACAAGAAGGACCGCATTCGGTATCTGAAACCGACGATTCTAGCAGCCACACGTCGAACCGATCGTCGCCGAGTAAAACCTTCTCGAAGCTTTCCCTGAATCCCGATGGCCTGGAAGAAAAACAGCTTGATTTCTCAGATTCAAGACTCCCAGATAGTTTGGTGCAACTTGCAACCGATATGGAAGAGATTGGAATGGGGGACCGTGTCATACCGGATTATCTTGAGGTTACTAGCTGTTCCTCCTAGGTGTTGAACCAAGCACTAACTCATGACAGACAGAATTGACCGACCTGCAGAAGTCTTCGAAAGCTCATGCCTTATTCAAACCCAGAATGTTTGACAAGTCCCCAGAGCAGCCGAAAAGATTCCTCTCACACTTGCATCACAAGCTCCAACTCGATGCGATCATCCAGCTTCTCGGCGACGCCAAGGACTGCAACGATATGGAAGACGATGAGGCCGGATGGAATAATCTCGTTCACACGCCACTTCTCAAAGCAGCTTTCTATGGGAACACACCACGAGGTCGCCAGCTAGACGGATTCCGACCATGGTACATCATCCCGTCTTACTACCGCGATAAAGCTAACTGTCCACAGTACCAGCGCCAGCATCCTCCCCGCATACCGAATAAAAGGGTCATCGGGGAAAAAGGTCGACTACGTGTTTCATTTCGACCCTGAGAAGGACAGCTGTCAGCCCGAAACGGTAGACGCAATCAATACGTGGAGAGCTGCACTTACGGACAATTCTATTAACCATACGCCATACGCTCCACTACGACGTTTTCCTATATCAGTCAGCATTGAAACGAAACCAGGTGGCATGCCTACGCGCAAGGCGCAGTTGCAGATGGGTGTATGGCACGCTGCTCAGTGGCGACATCTATATAAGCTGGCTGGCGCAAACCTGCAAGCGCTACCCTTCATCCCGGCAATACTGGTCTATGGACACGATTGGGTCTTTGTAGCGTCGACGTATCAGAATGGCAAGACGGTAAGTCCTCCGACCATTCTTTTCGGTTTGTATCTAATTCGTTATAGACTCTCTGGACTGGCGGCACTTTTGGCTCGACATTAAGATTATTGTCTACGTTCCAGGTCATTGCTGGTATCCAAAGATTGAGAACCTGGGCTGTGGAGGTTTTCTGGCCTTGGTATAAGACATACGTCCTCGGAGTTACGCCTCCAGTGTCAGCACCAACCTGATCGGATTGTATCAGATTGTCTCATTGTTGCTGGAGAATTACCGCAGTACCATCGATGCTTCTGACGCTGGTGTGATTAAGAGTAGCTGGACTCTTATTCCATTGAGCTGCATATGATGTCTGCTGGAGAAGGAGTTCCTTACACCATTCCAAACTGATGTCTCATCTACTTTGCCCCTACCCATCCTGCCCACTGGTTTATGACTTGATGGTTGAACGGCAGCAATCTTAAAGAGATACTGCGGCCACTCCCTGCGTGCGCCAGTGTGAGTATGGCGCGAAACTGATCGCCATCCAGTACTGGCCTTTTGCAGGACGCCTAATCGTCAATATAATCTTGTGCAACCACATAATCAACACCATGCATCCTTTGGGGTCTACAAATATTCATCTCAGCCGACCCAGGCTGATAAGCATTTGTCAATGCTTCAAAATAGGATTCTAGCTTGCGATCTACCGGCTATTTCCTTCATTACTATCGTCTGTCAAGAGAGAAGAAATGCAATGCTCTGGACAATGTCAACGATTAAGATACACTACGAAAACCCTACGTCATCACCAATCACATCAGGACCAAACGTCCGTTTTGGGTCCTCAATTGGAACAGCCAATCACGGCCGAACCAACGTCTTACATCGAACGACTCACGCTCATGCAGAGACACGTACCGTAAGCTGCCAGCCACCTCCGTGTCGACTCACGACTCACGACGCGCGATTCACAACCGCAAGCCCAACTCAAGTGCATATGACCATATTTGTTAGCAGCAAGGATGTAGCCCAGGGCCATTATTTCGTGTATCTGGACCGCATCAGGAGCTCCTGCCGTGGTCTGGAAAACCAAATGGCGATCCTCTGTGGAATGAAGGCTAGTCACTATGGAATAGATGTATTGAGATAGGATGGAGATAGATACATAGTATGCTTCCAATATTTGAAAAATAAAAGGATTACCCGTCCAGTTCCATTCCTTTTAGATACGGTCGATCCAAAATTGGCCGGCATTTGGCAGGGTGAGAATGAATTGAAGTGGCACACTATATGTACGATAGGCTATCTCCTAGATTTTTCGTCTTTGCAGACAACATCTGCATCACCCGCTGTGTCGAAATGTTTCAACGTAAGTCTGACAAAAAGGTATTGTAATTTATCTTCCATGCCTAACAAGCTACGCTTTCACAGTTAAGAAAGAACTGGGCCCTTCTTCAACACTTTTTCTTTCCAAATTGGTGCAGTACTATAGCTACATCTCGATATTTGCAGCCTACTTGGGCGCCATATCGCTTGTGCTCGTTGCCCTTGCTGGACGGAATGAAATATCTTCTCCAGCAGTGACTATTCTGATGGGTTCTATAATGGCCGCGATCGCCACTGTCACAACTTCGACAATGATCCATTTTACTCTTCACAGATCAAAGCCTTGTTTCCAAAGAATCGATCTCATTGTAGGCTCAATTCCTCTGTTTCTGCTTGACATCACTGTCCTTGCGACTCCAGTCGGGCTTCTCGTGTGGTGTACAAGTAACTTGTCAGCAAGGTTTGCTACATACGTAGGCATAGGGGTGATCATCTTCCTCACAATTTTAATGGTGGTGGTAGCGGTATGGGCTCGGGACAGGATTCTTGGTTCCATTCGTGCAGGGCATTTCAACACCATTGAGGTCGATAACGCGACTGGTAGGGGGCGAGTTGAGAAATAGCATAAAAATAAGTCGAAAGGCATCCGAATGATTCAGTAAAGTTGGAAGATAGGAGACAGGAAATCGTTCAATAAGGAGAAACTGGATTGACCAAGGCTGATCTCAGCGACACCCCATGAGAGTATCAGCTCTCGCTAGGTTATATTTTGGTGCTCGGCACAAGACCTTGGTCTTTCGGTCGTGCTCTGCTGTAATACCTTTATTTTGTGCAAACATAGTTCACAACAAGTCTCGTTATTTGTCTAGGCTGTGATAAATTAAACCCGATTATCCATTTTGTCGCCTGATAAGATGGTGCCCCATATGTTCGGAACATGACCAATGATCGGAAAGCGGTTATGCTGATACTAGCAATATGGTGTTTAGGTATAAGTTATCATTAGATCAGCTTCGGACCGTTTGAGGTTAAGGTCATGTTATCGTTAAATAAACAGTTTTTAACCGTCTGACTTCGGCGGCCTAAGACACGGAATGGGCCCAATCGTATTCGTTGGCTATCGTAAATCACGCAATTCTTCCTGATTACGAAAAATATTCAGAATTTGTTTTATCTTCTCCACCAGATTCTATCGATGCTATGGCTGTATATCGCGATGTCGTATCCTCAAATGCGTGGCAACCTCATCGGCTACAGAGGCGAATCCGGAAACCTGGCACATGAGAAGGCGGTATGTAGAGAGAACAATGTAGGGATAGATTGCACTAGGTTCAGATTGTAAGCTCATGGCCGTCATATTAATCTTCATAGTCACTGTGGCTTGATAGTAAGATGTGAATGACGATTGTATTTCAATCAACAACGAGACCATCTAGTGATATGATTTACACCCCCTATAGCATTTTACGCGAAAGGGCGCGTCGCGCTTTGGATAAACCCCTGTTCTGATTAGCACTACTATTCCTATATGTGGAATAATGTCAAATCAACTCTACACCCTGGCCATAATCAACCCGACTAGGTTTAAAGTGGGTCAATAAAATCAACTCTACTAGAGTTGATTTGGGACTGTAGTACTAGGGATGGTGTCGCTTTTCCTGGCTCTTGATTCGCTCTCTGTCTTGACGACTCGTCTTTTTATTTTGACCAAGTCCAACAAAATGACCAACCCTAGCCCGAAGTTCGTCTCTGATAAGATATCGTGCACACTTGAGTGGTAGGACTAGTAGAAATGCATCGTACAAGTTTTAAGTGCCAATCTAGCCCTGGAGAGCAATAAGATGCATTGGTGCAGTACAATTAGGTCCTACCCACGTTTACAATTACTCTAACGGCGATCTAATATGCTACTCATTCGTCTGAAAAGGATGGCCTGTAGAGAGCGCGAGTCCGTCACTACATCCCAGATCTTGATCGTCGTATCGTCTGAGCCAGACGCCAGATACTGGCCATTTGTCGAGAATGCCACTGAACGCACCGAATCAGTATGGCCCTCGAGAGTCATGAGACAAGCGCCGGTTGCTGCATTCCAGATCTTGATCGTCGTATCGTCTGAGCCAGACGCCAGATACTGGCCATTTGTCGAGAATGCCACTGAACGCACCGAATCAGTATGGCCCTCGAGAGTCATGAGACAAGCGCCGGTTGCTGTATCACAGATCTTGATCGTCTTATCGTCTGAGCCAGACGCCAGATACTGGCCATCTGTCGAGAATGCCACTGAACGCACCGAATCAGTATGGCCCTCAAGTTTCTTGTCACAAGCACCCGTTGCTGTATCACAGATCTTGATCGTCTTATCGCGTGGGCCAGACCCCAGATACACGCCATATTCCGAGAATACCACGGAATACACCATTCCACCATGGTCCTCGAGTCTCTTGAGACAAGCACCCGGTGCTGTATCCCAGACCTTGATCGTCGTGTCGTCTGAGCCAGACGCCTGATACTGGCCATCTGTCGAGAATGCCTCTGACGACACCGAAGCAATATGGCCGTCTAGAGTCTCGAGACAAGCGCATGTTGCTACATTCCAGACCTTGACCGTCTTATCGCATGAGCCAGACGCCAAATACAGGCCATCTGGTGACAATACCACGGAATACACAATTCCACCATGGCCCTCGAGTCTCTTGGTACAAGCACCCGTTGCTGGATCCCAGACCTTGATCGTCGTATCGTCTGAGCCAGATGCCAGATACTGGCCATTTCCCGAGAATCCCACCGACGACACCGATTCAGTATGGCCTCCCAGCGTTTGTAAACAAGCAAACCGACCCTCTTCCATTTTTGGTTTTAATATTATCAGGTTTGGCTCTTCCTTCTTCCAGAGCCTTTTGATAAGGCTGCGCTCAGGACTCAGTACGAGTGCAGACGCATAAACCTGTAATGGAGCAATTTCGATAGGTCGTTTGTGGGAATGAATAAATCTTAGTGCGTCTAGAATAAACTCCGTTAGCTGTCGCACTTCATTGATTCTCTGTTGACTTGTGAGACCACTTCCTCTATACATGCCCTGGCCAACTTACTGCCAACGTGTGAAACTCAGCCTATCGCTCGCAGTGTGTTTACGCGACCTGATATTCTAGAGGACGCTTGATACGTGATGGTAAACTGCAAGGATAGAGACTGAGAACAGGTCCAGGTGCTCGTCTACTCTAGGAAGACGATGAGAAGGCACGGTAGACAGAGGGGTGGGAGGGTAGGTAGGATCAAAGATTAAAAGACTCAGCGAAACAGGCGTAGCGTGAAGGAAAACAACAGGGAGAAGGGAGGTAGAAATCATAAATAAATATATGAGAGAACTTGCAGTTCACTGAGTGTGGTGAGAATTAGACTCACAGAGTGATTTTTGCAACGGCAGGTAATTGCAAAAGTACGTGGTACAGAAAAGGAGAGAAACTGCATTATATGTATTCCGTACTCGGTGGCAGTGTTACGGCCCCCGCGACCACATCACGTGTGCCCCATAAGCTCCGCCAATCACCCTACGACTCGCGCCCAACTTCTCTGCACGAATCGTGAGCCACCTCGGGAACCAATTCACGACTCACACCGTGAGCCCAGCTCTCAACTGTGGGCCCCTTCATGGATATATACATCCATTCAGCACTAGAGAGAACACTTAGCTCACCAGCTATCAATAAGAGTTCTTTATCTGAATACGCCTAACCCACTCTATTCTCGTCCAATCAGCAACAATTTTCTAAATCCTTGTGGAGGATTAAAAATGCAGTGAAATCTGTAGTCGTCCGCGCATTGGCAGTTGATTTCTCTTAACCTGTACCGGAAGAGGATCAATTTTGAAGCAATAAGCCTTCGCTGTATGGAATGTTGTTTCGCTGTATACCTGTTGTAATCGAGGCAGGGTAAAGTTCAATCAACCACCGATCATAATTGATATTTGGATTTATTCTGTGCTGCGAAAGACTGTTTCTTTGGTAGTATTCGGTTGTAACCAGAGAGCACTTATATTGTCTGCGGTAGCTCATCTTGTGGAGCTGATTTAGCTGTTGATTACTGACTGAATTCCAATCAGCACGTCCTTACTCAGATCAGACACGATCAATCAGAGGATGGAGTATCTCTATACTCTGTGGGCTAAACCTGGTACAGATAACTTTGGATGACAGCTCAGAACTTTCTCTCTGGAATAATAGATAATTCCCAGTTTCCCACCCACGAGATATTCTGATTCGATCAGTCTATAACATCAATGGTATCTGTTGTCGGCCCCGATGATGACCGCCGCGGCTTGAACTTCATTTATTATTTCGGCGTATTTCGGTATTCATCGAATGGCAACTGGGGGTTCATCAAGTTACTTTCATGTAAAACAACGTTTAGTTCAGTTTTCGTACAGTAAGTGACAGGCATGGATAACAAGATCTGCAACGCGGCCCACCGGAGCAGATCTAACCAACCAACGATACGGCCCGGCAGTAAGCGATGTTATAGAAATAAGCCAATCTTATGGAATGATGTGTACAGGCGATTCTAAGAAAATCTATTGTCATTAACTACTAGGCTTGAAAAGCTTCACCTTCACTTTAATCTGCCAGAGCAGGCTATCATCTGCACCCTACTACTACTACTACTACTACTACTACTACTACTGTTAGCAGTCGTGGTGGTAATTCGACGAAGTACAATAAATCTGGCCCGTACACGCGCCCTGTCCTTTGTAACTTAATTGAACGCGGTATTCAACCAATCGTAGACTACGACTTGATGACATAAGGATAAGTGCTGAACTAAATGTGGGGCCGCTATACAACCTCCTGCCACCCAATTTCCTCGCGCTTTTAAAAGCCCCCTTTCTTGCGCTTCACAGCTTGTAGATAAGCTACACATTCCACAAAAAGCCCCTCTACGTTCCGATTATGTCGGGAGGTGACCAAAATGAGACCGCTCGTCCATCAGCGTTTCCACCGCCTGAGACTGCGAGGGAAAGGAGTGCAAAGAGACGACGTCCGAATACGCCACCCGATACGCAAAGTGGTAGATCAGTCATCGACTGGTCTCCGAGCCCTCCCTCACTCTTGAGGCGGGCAACACTAGAATTCTTGAATCCCGCTGCGTCGCGCGGGAATCTTGATGTTGCCCGAGGCCCGGCGGCTGCTGGTACCCTAGGGTTGCTACCTCGACCACAGCTCATCCGCGCCAGAGTTACTGAAGGAATAGAGTCTTTTTCGCCCGACCAAGACCAAGGCGTGTACACAGCTCGGCACCCGCTCGTTTGTCATGTGCGCAGTCTTATCCGTGCCCGGACAGTAGGATGTGCGCTTTGTGCTTTTTATGAACAGGGTCCAGTTGTCGATACACATAAACTCAAACACTGTTCACATCACGACGAGGCCAGCGAAGTACACCCTTGGCTAGAGATGTTTCGACGTTACAAGGCGCAGGGCGGTGGAATTGGAGCTCGATGCTCTGATTGTCGATTCCCGAGCGTGCTATGCTGGCGAATAGTATACCGCGAGGAAATGGATTTAAAATATGGGAACGAAAAGGAAGCACGCGAAAAAGGTATATGGTACCAGGAACCCCAATGCACCTGGGTCAAAGTGATGCAGCGGTTCGTAGCATCGTGTATGGTGGTTCATGGGCGCGAGTATGGCGGCGGTGTGAGCCGACTAGTCTTGGACATGATGGGTTGGAAAGACTGGAGAGGTTTGGAAGAAAATGGACCAGAGCACATTCAAAAATGGCTGCAGGAGATGGACGAGATGAGAGGGTTGCGATGTCCACGGCTGCTTATACTATTTTGGCTACTAGCCGAGGGTCTATCCAACATCAGATAGGGGCTGTTTAGTCGTGTAAAGGAAGCAATGTCTATAGTGTTTGTGATGCGGAAGAATCGGATGGGTTGATTGCCCTACTACTGTACGCAGTCGTGATAGTAATTCGACGAATTACAACAAACCCGGCCCGTGCACGCGTCATGTCCGTATTTCATTAAATTACCAACCGTACCCATCCGTGTACACATGCTGGCATGACATCTCGAGCACTTCCCGTTAGACCGGAGAGAGCTGTAAATTCGCATTATCCAATGGCCCATCACGCGTCACTACACATCTACGCGAAAAGCACGACATCTCTACAGAAGCTAGAAAAGGGTTAAGTCAACTTCTGAAATCTTTATCCCCTGCACCCTTAGAACCTGATGATGGCGTTACACTGCAGCCGCCGCGAAGCAAAGTTGGATAGGTGGAGGCATTTGAAGGATATGGGAAAAGCTATAGTACAACCACCCGAAGCAAAAGATCAGTCACCATCATCACCAAGCTCCTCACCTTGTGTCAAAACTCATTCCCATTCGCCACCTCTTGATGAGTCTGTTAGTCCTAAGGCTTCCCAGGAATCATATGGAGGCGAATGGGTTGATGAAGTCGTCGATGAACTCTTAGCTGGAGGAACGTTAGCAGTAACGTCATCGCCACGAAATACAAGAGCATCTGATCAGGCAAACTCGCCAAAGGGAGATTTTGCAATAACGAGGCATCAATGGCAGACTTAATCTCGTTATTAGCAGTTACTAAGAAATTAGCTATTCGATCTCTCGAAGTTTCTTAATTTGTACGCCGCATCCAGTTCGTGATGCACACCTCTTTATTTATGTAGACCCTCATCAAATAATTAGCTGATAGAAGTTCTCGTAGACTTGCATATGTAGCTTCTTTTCCTTTACGTGCCCAATTTTGTTTTGCTTTTATCTGTTATGGCGACCTATTTATCTGACTTTACCTATTATTCGTTTTTGTAATTCGTTTCTATCTAGCCATATTAATTTTGCGATTTTTGATTGGAGGGAAGAATAATCCCTACAAGCGATAAACTCTAAGAACATCGGTTGGGTAGACTGCGAAGAAAACACAGGAATAAGGGTTGGGGTTATTTCAGCCAATCACGTACTCAACCCAGCATGCCACGATTGAGCATGAAACATTAAGCGAGATTATATCATTTTGGTGGCCGATTGATCATCAATCATCTGTGAATAACTCCTAGGGACAACTGGCGATCCAAATTACGAGTGGCATGCATGGACTATCAGATCGTGTATCACGACCTGATGGGCGGGGCAGTTGGTATAGTAGGAAGGTTAACAGAGATAAGGTACTCATTGAATAGTTTGGCTATACGGGGTACACGGAGCTTAAGCCTTATAACAAGACGCAGCGGACACCAGAAGTTGTCTCTTGTTTTCCTTTTCATTTTTCACCAGGTCGTATAAGGGAAAACTAACCCTAGCCCGATCTCATCCTTCGATAAAATGGTTATTATTTTCACAGAACATAACCTATCACATCAACGCTGAAACCTTCTTGAACACCTTCTTGTCCGAGAGGAGCTCATTGAACGAACCTGGCACTATGGCGAGATCATCCAATTCCACAATACCGAAATTTTGGTTCCCAAGTCTCTTCCATCTTTTCGTAGTACTTCCTCGCGGTCGCGCTTTGTACTCAGCAACAATTGATTTGCGGATTCTCTTCATCAGTTTTCCATCAGCAAACCTAGGTTTATATTCGCATACGAGCACGGCGTACTTGGAAGTCATGAAACACCCGAGCCCTTCGTTCATCACTGTATGCACGGTTTTTGCCTGCAACGATCCTTCCATCTTCCAACCAATATCTATTTTTTCATCCAACTCCAATGATAAGTCGTCGCCATTTTCGCGAACAAACAAGACTCCTCCGTATGGTGCCGTGGGATTTCCACAAATCTGATAACCATCATTCTTTTCGAGAATGTCGCTAATCGGTACCCAATCTTTGCCTCTAGGAACGACGATTGTGAGACGGGAGGATCGCTTTAGGTTCTCCAGCAAGGCCCGATCGTCTTCAATAAACGTAGAGAGCGTCCAAAGTCCACTGACAATAGCGTTCGATTCGTCCAGCAGTGGTCTGAGGTCACCGGGATTTTTGACATAACGTTTTAAAGGGTCGTCCGTCCTTACGTTCCCGCTCTCACTCATTTTCGGATAGGGCTGTGTAGTTTTGCGTGAATTTTGTTGCAGAATTTTATTGTAGTTTTACTTAAAGGTTGGTTTGAAATATGGGTTGTGTAGCTTTTGTTGGGAAGAGTTTTTTTTGTTTTTTCTTTTTCGGATTTTCCCCCTCTGTGTCCTGACTTGTGATTTGCCATGTGATTAGGGGACCCATCATCAAATTACCGCACGAATCAACTGACAGTTGAGTGTAGGGTAGTTGTAGGAAGGCATAATTGACGGTGGGTTCTGGTCTTGGGAATATAAAACAGTCGCCGTAGCTTTATAATTGCCGTATGGAGGCAGCACTCATAACGCTTTCTCTATCCCGGCCTGCTGTTTTCCGTACTTACGCAATTCACTATCTTTTTGGCGACAAAAGATATGACATCTTCTTCCAAAGCGGCAGTAGCCAGTTCATCTCAGTCTTTTGTTTGTACCCCAGCCTAACCTACAACTGTACGCAGTTGTGTTGGTAACATGACAGGGTATAACAAAAACGGCCCGTGCACATGCTCTTATCCCTGTAATATGACGAGGTATAATGGAATTTGGGGGCAGGTCCAGGTGCCCGCCTGTTCGAGGAAGAAGATGAGAAGGCACGGTAGACAGAGGGGCGGGATGGTAAGTAAGATCGACGGTTAAAAGACTCAGCGAAACAGGCGAAGTGCAAAGGAAACCAACGCAGAGCATGTGCACGGACGGGACTGCTCTTGCGCACGGACCGGTTTTGTTGTACCCTGTCATGTTACCACCACGACTGCCTACAGTATTCTCGTTTCTGTATTCGTCTGCACTTAGCTGTGTTAATTTTACCATTTTCGATTCGGGAAAGAATAATCCCTACAAGCGATAAAGTCTAAGTACATCGGTTGCGTAGACTACAATGAGAATACAGGAATGGGGGGGCAGCATTTTCAGGGAGAAGCGTTAGATAGCACAGGTATAAAAGATCAGTCATCATCTTCACCAAGCTCCTCATCTTGTGTCAAGACTCATTCCCATTCGCCACCTCTTGATAAGTTTGTTGGTCCTCAGGCTTCCCAGGAATCATATGGAGGTGACTGGGTTGATGAAGTCGCCGATGAACTCTTGGCTGGAGGAACTTTAGCAGTAACGTCATCGCCACGAAATACAAGAGCATCTGATCAGGCAAACTCGCCAAAGGGAGATTTTGCAATAACGAGGCATCAATGGCAGACTTAATCTCGTTTTATTAGAAGTTACTAAGAAATTAGCTATTCAATCTCTTGAAGTTTCTCAGCTTGTACGCCGCATCCAGTTCGTGATGCACACCTTTTTATTTATGTAGACCCTCATCAAACAATTAGCTAATAGAAGTTCTCGTAGACTTGCATCTGTAGCTTCTTTTCCTTTATGTGCCCACTTTTGTTTTGCTTTTATCTGTTATGGCGATCTATTTATCAGACTTTACCCATTATTCGTTTTTGTAATTCGTTTCTATCTAGCTATATTAGTTTTGCGATTTTTGATTGGAGGGGAGAATAATCCCTGCAAGCGATAAACTCTAAGAACATCGATTGGGTAGACTGCGAAGAGGATACAGGAATAGGAAATGTAACGCTTGATCAAGAGCCCAATCTTCGCAACATTACCTGACATATCAGGACAACAATATCTGTTTTAATTGAACAAGACTTGGCTTAGATTACTAATTCGAGCCTTAAGAGAGAGGTCGCGATTTGGTTTGGCCTAAAGATGCGTTGGCGGCCTTGAATCCCAAGTCGAATTTGCCTACTGGAGTGGCCTGCTGGGAGTCCATTTTCGCCCCACAAGATATTTATTCCGACGCTGGAGTCCTGTCAAGTGGCTTTGATGGGCATATTATGGACGGTGGTCTAGTAAATTACAAGGAACCCTATGTACAGCACGGTGTTGTCATCACGGAGTGATTTTCCTATTACACCAAGGCCATATAGCTTATCCATTGGTGATCTGGCTAAACGATCGCAACCTACACAAGGCGGACGACATAAAGAGTCTTCGGGCACTCGAATATATAGCCAAAATTAAGTTTTGTGCGCCCGTTGTACATGGGATATGAGAGATTTCAAAAGATGGCGAATCGCGGATCATGAGGCTGCCTTGTTTGACGTTGAAGGGACGGACAGGGAGAGAGAAGACAATTCTGACTGACATGTACATTACGTCACTTGATAGGGTAAGTTCCTAGCAGATGTCAAATAGAAGCTTAGTAGGCTGGCCAGTCCGACGATACAGCGGCCGCCGAAATCGGAATGCGTTGGTCGGGACTGTACTCAACACATCCATTAAGATCACAGGTTCTTAGTTCATTTCTGGCCCTTTTCACCGTATCGCTTGTTGTACTCAACTATGATCCTAGCATATAATAAGAAGACAGATCTCCTCTCAGCTTGCATCACACCTCATCTTCTATACCATGCAGCCGTGTCCATATGTTTGGCACATTATTGGCCAAAAACTGAATTTGGTAGACATTTTCAGATTCTCATCTTCTTATCGACCTGCAAAAATCCGGTTTGGCAAGGCGAAAGCTGTATGGAACTCTATTTTCATGGACTATGCATGGATCGATGATATAAAGTTGCGCGGCCGTATTCCTATCCTCATGTTTGTCGATAGCGAGATACCTTATGTCTACTTGCACTTGATTCAGAGGGAAAATAAGACAGGCGATGAAGATTCTGATTCGCAACCCGAACAAGACATGGCTTTACTCAACAAAATCAAGGCATCCCTTCAGCCAAGTAATTGTGGCCGAAACGAATTTGAAGCACAATTTGAAAACTTCACTCTTGACATGAGTAATGTGCTGTTCCACGGCATGAATATTTGCCAGCATCTATTTCAGACGTCCTCTAAGGAAAACCTTATAGTGGCGATTTACGGAGAGAGTTTGGAAAACTTCAATCTCAAGGTGTTTGGAAACCAAATTGCAGTTATGGAATTTGATGGGTTTAAGATGAGCACATTTGCGAATCAGACAATAGAGAAGAAACCGTGGTCGCTCATCATAGGTACATATCGTGTACTGGAACTTCAGAGATCACGAAATAGATATAAGTAAGGTTGTAAATACCATGCGATACCTCTCCACCGACAAGACCCCTCTACTGATAACTTAATCGAGCACCCAAGGGTTAAGGTATTCTAGGCCTAATCTCTTGGCACTCATCTCTCAAATAGAGATTGATTATTGTTTCGAGTTATTGAATGCTACATACTGCATCCCACATCTATCTAGCCAGTCCTTAGACCCATTCCCGGTGCGCTTGTGCAACTAAGCACTGTATCTGAATAACAAAATGTAAGCGGTCAGTTCGAGGGACTGGAAAAGAGAGACAATATAGAAGGGACCGCGACGCCACGCATCAGATTCCCAGATACTAGTCGAACTCTGCTACATTGCCTTTAGTTTGTACACCCCTAGTTTAGAAGGAGTTTCGTTATGTGCCTGGGCTGGGATAAGTGAGACTCGATCACCCATGCAGCCGTGTGATACGGTGGTGCCTGGTACGTCCAGAACAATACCGATAGTTGGATAATGGCCTTTGATAAGTGAGCTTAAAGGCCATACTGAAATTGTCAATATGGACTTTACCTTATATCCTGAGCTGAGCTTCGGGTCTTTTGACGTGGCGTGGGTGAGAAACAGGCAGATGAATAGAGCACGTATAAGGGGAGGAATACTCAAATGCCACATATGTGAATCAACCTCTTCATTTGTAGCTGACCTCCGTAATAGGGTTGAGCGCCATGGTCTGACAAATCCTTTCTGAATAACATCAATGGTAATTGCGGGCTGGCTGTCAGATTTGTCGGGATAGACGCTGGCAAGCCAGAATCAGAACTTGACGCGCTGCTGTTAAAGTGTTGTCGTACCTGAACGTGTAGCCAAGCACCAATCAGAAATCCAAGTCATCCCTCCCTCCCTGTCAAAATCGAGAAATTCAAGTCTACCCCTAGTGAAAAATCAATTCTACCCCCTGTAAAGTGGGGTAAATTAAATCAATTGTACAACAATTGATTTTGGACTGTAGGACTAGGCAATGCAACGCACTGAAAGGTTATGCCTGGGATGGAGGTCTTCGTTACCTGCATCGCAGAAGTCAATGAGACTACTATGTCGTAGTCTTCTGAATTTTCGTGCCCGATTATTCCTAAAAGGCATGCGCGGAATTTTTCGGGTGAATCGATCAACGCCCAGACAAATATATTCTTCTTTGTATTGTGCCACGCTTTCAGCATTGTGCTAATATAGCTGTCTAATCTCTTTTCCTTCTGATACTGATGTAATGTTGCTCTCAAACGCCATCGTTGGTGTTGGGCACGAGTGTCATGCAACCATTCCATGACACTCCATAGATCTCCGAACTTAGACATGACGGCCTAGAGTTGCACTATTCATGGACCAACCGCTCACAATAAGTGCCCAATGACAAACACGAAGTCGATTGAGCCGTATAGCCCTTATATGTTTCGGGAGGCTGAATATGGACTGCAACTTGGAACACAACTTAGGTCTGTAGGCCTGGAACAGGGGTTTGTCATACCATTGTTCCCACATATTCTATCACAATCACTTCAATGAGCAGACGTTTTGGTATCACAATCGCAATCGACAACCCATAATTGCCACCCTTTTCTGACACGACCGGACCAAGCGAGCCTACAACAATCAATATTCGATGTATTTAGAGAAGAGTTGTAATTCTGCCACCGTTGACCCTATCTGGTGTTGAATTTCAACTCCTCCAATGGCGGGGTTCTGGTTCCTGGACTACATTACCGATTGATAGACTTCCAGATCCATGACCGTACGGCCTCAGAAACAATCGAATGTCTCGTTGCCTTCCATCTCACATGCCTTACAATTAATCTTACTTGGGTCCGAATCGTCTCTTTGTATCACCTTTTCGAGCATTTCTTTGTACCTTGTGTTGTAGTCCTTAGCGTACACTAGGCGCGATGACGAGGAGTCCACCTTGAAGAGCGCAAGATCCTCGCTGCAGACAACAAAGCTCTTTTTGTGAAGCTTGAACCAGCAAGCGCGGGACACAGACTCTGGTGACTGCAGATTTGTACCAAGACCTAATACCTCCGCGTCTCTCAGCTCCTTCTCACCATAGACGAGATAAGCAGCCTGACGACCTCGGTATGTGGGTTGGCTGAGTCTGTCTGGCCACTTACTATAGATCCCATGGCTGAGGGTCGAGAGAAAGGCACTATTACAATTCAGTGTGATGCCGTGAGTTTCGAAGGCATAGTCATATGTGCTAGACCTCCCATGCGTGTGACGAAAGTGAGGTTGTAAGGACCTCAAAAACTCACCCGTGTCCACGGATTCCTCGCAAATCAGACAAACATGCCCTCCTTGCCAGTTTTCCACCCCTTCCCCCGCGATCTCCCTTAGTACTTCACCAACCAGTATAGGTGGCCGACCTCTGCTGTATGCATTGTCTAACCAGACAAATGAGCTGAAAAACAACTTCCAAATTTGATCTGTCGGGGCAATGGTTTTTGGAAGCGGAAAGCGCATGCTATGAGCCAATTTAACAGGGTGGGGTGTATATTTTGCAACTAACTGCTGAAGTTCTCTGGGCCATTCACTGAAGCTGGAACTTTCCATGATGGTTAAGCCGCGATAGATTATGGGCTGACAAATTTCAAAAGGATCCTCGGGGTAAGAAACCTGACCGGCCTTGCTATTTATAACTATTAATAAAAACGATTAGACGCTGAGGTCAAATTTTGGACTAACACGATGAGTGCCTGCAATATCAATGGCGCGATACTGTACTTTCGTACATTCACATGCATTATACTGTAATTGTTGTCAAACGACAATCTACTGAGGACGCACCATTCTAAATAGACTCAGACCCTTTCAGTACTGCCAAACTATACATGACGGTACAGTGCATTGCAGTTTCAGCTTGCCTTCCAATAAGACTGGTGTCGCTGTTTCAGCGGGTATGAACATGGATTGGAGACAGAAGATCGGAAAATGAATTTAAAATTCTCTGTAGTGCTAATCAGAACCCATGGTTCCCCAAAAACGGCTCCTTGGACACAGACTATGCATGCTTGGCTGACGAAGCCGCCACTCATCTTGTCAAAACCCATCATTTGGTAGAGCCAATATCCGCCAACCGTCAACAGCTGTTACGGACGACATGGAGTGACAACTAGGTCAATTTTAGGACGAACAATATCCTATTTTGAACCTACGTTTCTTTCAAAGTGTCTCCTTGTCCTGCAATCGTATAGGTTCAATCATATTACTCTGGAATACAGGAGCTTGCCCCTGTAAGACATGGCTGAAACCTCCCTGGCGAAGCTGCCATAAGAGTCGAAAGATCGTATGGGAAGATATCTCGATCTCAAAAGCATCGCTCGTGCTCGACTAGCCTCGAAGGGATCAAAGTATTTCTGCCTACTGAACGGCTGATGTTAAACAGACATAGTAGAATTTGGGAATCTATAATTCCTTCTAAATATCAGGATGAAGACTTTTGGAATCGGTTCGCCGAAAAGTGCGGTGGCGATGTGAAGGATTACGATATGGTGCTCCTTGGATCCGACCTCTAATTTCTCTACTATGCAGACGATGAAAGAAAGAAGCTTCCTCCAAGATATTGGCCATTGCATCTCTTTCTCCGTATCGTGAGATGTGGTGGTGGTGATTACAACGCTCGTTCTTTTATTTTTGAGGACAGGGTCTCACCAGAAGTTCAACGCATTATCTTACACACCTCTGACAGTATGGAAGGCAACACGGTGTCTGATGTTTGGAACCTTGAGTTACATGGACGTCGGTGGTCTTCTGTAGGTTGAAATTAGACCTGCATAGGGTCAGTGTGGACTCTAAGTTACAGGAGGATATTACACTCCTCAGCCGTACTGCACATCTACCTTCCAACTACACCAAGTACCTGTAAGTAGGTTACGACCTATGAAAATAAATAGTGGGATGCCACAGAGACGCTCATACGGGCGCGAAGACGATGAGGTAACGAAGCACCTTAAACAGATGATTGAAACTTTGCATCAGATGGCCACAAGAACAACTTAAAGGAAGGTCAATGTCCTGTGTTTACTCTTGTGTTCTACAAGGCTCCTTTGAATCAAGATCGGCATTGCCCGAGTAACTAATGACTAAATCAACTCTAGAGTTGGTTTTACTTATACACTTTGAGCCTAGTAGGGCTCATTGTTGTCAGGGTATACAATCGATTTAGCATTATTCGGTATATAGAAATACTAGTGCTGATCAGAACAAGGGTTTGCCAGGTATTGCCACTGAGCGCGACGCGTCCTAGCGCGTAAAGTGCGATGAGTATATAGCATACTCTAAATGGTCTCATTATTGATCAAAGCTCAATCGTCATTCAGGTATTACTGTCGGCAACCAAGCTTCTAACCCAAACCTTGCAGTGTAATTTGGCCCTACGTTCTTATCTCTATATACCATTCTCCCCCGTGCCAGGTTTGCGAGCTCGCCTCTGTCGCTAATGAGGCTATCACGCATCTGTTTGGTTTCTAGGAATGATCAACAGTAATATAATCCCAAGCAAGGCCCCTAATGACAATTCTGAAGATACGGAGATGGAAGTTTCTCAAACAGTTCAGTTTTGTACATTGGCATTCCTGCAGACTGTCCGCTGTATCTAACGTCATTATACAATTTCAGAGTTTGGCGAGTAGTGCGAGAAGGCGCTCAGGCTAAGCGGGTGATGTTGAGGGTTGTTGGTATCCCATAAACCACGTAAAGAGAAAAGCACCTGGTCACTAAACCGCCAAATCTTCTCTGTAAAAGCCCCACAGGTCTGATTAACTAAACAGAGCTAATGTAGTCATGAGATCCCGATTTCCCTTCCTTCAGTGTTCGATCGATACCAGCGCCGCATATCAGGCAGTGGGCTTCTCCGTCCATGCCTCCTCGCCACCTGTTCCGTCTTCGCGCAAGTCACGAATCTCCCGCACTGCAGGGCCCTTTTGCATATTCAAGTTAGTCTCATAGAGTCCTGCGTACGGCTGAAAATCCGTTGTCTTCTTCTCGCGGCCATTCTTGGCTAATGAGCTAGATGATATGGCAGTGATAAATTTCGACTGCGTTATTAGGCGTTGAGCTTTTGGTCTCAAGAAGTCTTTGTCGCACCACCTCCTCGACGTGTACATCGCCTTGAGTTCCTCTCGAGCAGACATCTATCGTGGCCTGAACCTCTTTCTCCTCGGTATCAGTTGGTGAAAGAGGATGTGTAGCCTTTCCGGTGTCTTCCTCAACCGAGACTGCTTCCTGGATTCAAAGAGGCTTATCGGTGCCTAGTTAATCAAAAACTTGCATGAGACCAATATGGGTCAGACGCTCGTAATGCATTCACCGCCCACACTTAGAGCTACGGCATTCTAGGGGCATCTTATCGGGGTTCGTGAGGGTTTTACATTTGCATATGATACCAACGGACTGTACGAATGTTAGGAAATTCGAAGGTAAGGACAGCTACCGCGCAACATACCGAAAGTCGTTGATTGCGCCAGTCGTATACTTGATGCCAAAAAAGCGGAGCTTGGCCTTCTTCATCATCTAGCTCCTTGCATTGGTGGACTCTTGCGGGTGCTGTTACACTGATGACGTTGATGATGTCCACTGAAGTAAACGGTTAGTTGCGTTGCAGGACTATATTGCCAAGTATTCTAGACTTACTGTGATTGGAGGCGATCAGTTCGTTAGTATCATGATACGGCTGGCGGCCTTGAACTGGCTTCTCATGGTCGATGGTGCCAGGAGGCAATTCTTAAGGCCAGTACATCCAATAAACGCGTGCATAGACATGGTTCTTGTCAGAAGCGCGAATTTCGAGGATGCGCGCAACCCACTCTCTATTGGACTTTTTGCAACCACCTTTTCCATCATTTTTGATGTTTTGGTGCTTCACGGTTGATTCATTGGCGACATAGACGAAGTCCTCTCGGTTGTACTTGATGCTATTCACTACCGAGAATTAGTTATGAGCCCTTCCCATTTTTGGAAGACGCTGGGATTCATCGGAGACTTACGAATGAAGTTCTTGTAGCGCGTCATATCTTGCCATCGCTTCCCAGGCTCTACTGTATAACGCAGATTCATATTGTCGTGAAGTTTGGGACTTTCCGCAGGAGAGAAGGGAAACTCTTGGATCTGAATTCGTTTATCGTCATCTTGACTGTCGCGATTCCGCTTATTGCTCTTACGACGTTTCTGGTGTGCGCGTGACAGGCCAGGTGTGTAAAAGATTGTGAAAGGAGACTCTGCGCAATCCTCCTCCATGACGGGGCGCGATCGCTTTCCATTGCTCATTATGGCGTTTTGATACAGAGTATGCACGCGTCAAGAGTGGAGAGAAGTATGGGTTTCCAGAGGCAAACAATGAGTGGCGCGATGGATGGGCGAAGAAAAAGCAGGAGAAAAATGGAAGTAGGAAGAGATGATCATTCGTATTTAGTGAAGTAAATTTCCAATATTGCGGTATGAGCTGAGCTTAGTCACGGACGGATGTCTTCAAATAGTCATAAGCCGGGGACCTTGCGATGCCATGTGTACACTAGCCTTTATGTCATCATGTCGTGAGCCGGGATTGGTCGGATCCCAGCGCGAAGCGGCGTGTTCTCTTGTTAATTAGCCAGCAAGCGACCCACATCGTGGGTTCCACGCTCGAATTTGTATTTAGCTGACTCGCTTGTGCAGAAAGGAAAACAATAATTTAAAGCTCTTTTGGTAAGTCCACTTTCTTACAAGTAGCCTGCACGCAATTGTCATAGATATCACCTCACATGCAAAGCCGCAACAATGAGCATTGAAACTGCCTAACGAACTCCTATCCTATACTCTCGACTACCTGTCTGAACAGTGCATTTTCCATGTTTTAATAGCATTTCCTCACTTCATCGGAGCTGCCGAGCGACATGTACAGCAGTTCGATACGGCCAGGGACTATCACTGCCAGGGTCTCCGATTAGTGGTTGAAGAAGGAAAACCCGACGACCTCAAAAGTGTGCTGGCTACTCTAGATGGTAGGCACACTGTCCCCGAGCAGTACTAATCCATAAGAGGAAACCACCCTACAACTCTGTAAACACACCACTTTGTAAGTACTGTTAAAAGAAAATCTCTGTCAAGAATCATAGTAGAAAGGGTCGATATGATGAGAGATACACGGAAGTACACGTTTGCGCGCATGAGCACCGCGCTAGCAGAACTTCGATTAGACCGGGTAGGATAATTCGCCATAGCATGGGCTTATTGGGATGAAGCAGCGATAGAAATATACGTATGAGATAGTTATGGGAGGATTATTGACACGTACATGACAATTAAGAGTAGGAAAGCAGGGTAGACATCATCGTCTCAATTACAGGTAGAGTTGACTTAGTTATTGGCTACTGCGACATATATCTCACGATACATACCACTTTCTCCAGATTGTATTTGTGGATTCGTTGTACAAATCATCTACTGTTCCCAGAATTGATTTGTTTTCAGGATCCAGACTTGGCTGCGTTTCGTCGTTTCAGCAAACGAGCAATCGGAAGAAAAATCCATAAACAGACGGCAGCAGCCATTGTCTTACGGGCTATTCTTTTCCAGCTGAAGGCTGCGTGGTCTTTTCGCTCACGACGTCGTTCTGCAGAAAATCCCATGTAAGCTTCGTTTATGTTGAAACAACAAAGTTTAAGCTGCATGGGTGAAAGAACTACCTTGAATCCGATAATAGGAAAATGTAATCAGTAGCATAGCAGCAATCACAACGGCAATTATTATTGCAACTTGTGCACCATTAGACAAAGAGGTTTTGGGCGCTTTGGGGCTACTGTTGTACACATGGTGATGCGCTGATTAACCTTGAGACTTAGCTTTGATCATTTTCCCGGATGAGCAGAACAGAAATTTGTGTAACCAATATTCCTGTGAACGTTCTTTCATTGACTTTCCAAACGTTCGATTTATGTATGTACGCTTTCAGTGGCCATAATTGGCTCCTGGTCTTAGGACACAACATAACGTCGATTGATTTAGGCATTGTTGAAGTTAGGCGGGATAAATCGACTGTTACACAGAGGTAAGCATTAAATGCGCAAGTTCCAGTTCCTGCCCCTCTTGTCCCGTAAACGGTACGTCCATGAGATAGGGGCGACAAGGAAACACCAGCAGAATCATCATGGAGCTTTGGTGGTTCATCTTGCTTCACCCGTTTTATAGGATATTCGGCATCACTTAAGTGTTCTCTATTGGTCTCTACTGGATTCTTAGATCTATTCCAGTATGCATGTTGGCATTTCTAAAAAAAGAGATTGCGACCTCTTTCTTCGTATTGTGAGATATATTAGTGGTAATTACAACACTGGGTCTCTCGTTTTCGAGAACACGTTCTCACCAGAAGCGTCTGATAAACGCATCATCTTACAGACATCGGCTGAAGCAAGAGTGGAGTAATGTCTCTGATGTCTGGAATCTTGGGATCACATAGACTTGGGCGGTATTTTGTAAGCGGTATGTGGACCTGTATAGGGCCAGGGTGGATTCTGAAGTTATAGGAGGGTATTACATTTGTGCAATTTACAGTTTTATTTCCTACGTGTGATTTGGTACAGTGACCTTTCTACCAGACTTTACCCATTATCCTCGTGTTTGTTATTCGTCTCTATCTATGTGTATCAATTTACCGGTTTTTGATTGGGGAAAAAGAAATCTCTGCGAGCGATAAACTCTAAGAACATCGGTTGGGTAGACTGCAAAGAGAATACAGGAATAGGACTCGATACCAAATTTTACGGGCCATCAAATCCTGTATCAGGACCCGATACGGGGGGTAATTGGTACAGTAGGTCTATGGAGGCTTCCATGGTTGGTGACATCTCACGAGTATCGCATAAAAATGAAGAGAACTGGCACAGCGCCCGGGTACCTCAATTTCAGAGTAGCAGCCAAGACACATATGACCTGTTCTTCTTAGTACGCTTGATACCTCATATAACCTTGATTATTTTAGTTCGACTCAGCAGATAGATTCTAGAATTAGTTCTCTGCTGGTCTCTTTAACTTCCTACTACCACTGGCTGAGCTCTCTCCTCCCCTTCCTTGGTATCCCTGCTCCTAAGGAACTCAGACTTCTGAACAAGGCTTATTAAACAATCTGCACCACTGCCTAGATGAGATTTGTATATATCAGGCAGTGAGGCAGTCAACGAATAAAGGTACAGGGAAGGCTGACCAAAATCCATTAGTGACGTATTTTCAGTGCTGGTCGTTTCTTCTTTTTCGTTGTTCCCTTCATAATCGAATTGTGTAAGCAGTGTTGGCTTGTGCCGTAGTCAAAGTCCATACTCACTCCGAGTTGCTACTACTGCTAGCAGCTCGTAGATGGGTTGCACGTGATGCAACGCCATGATCCGCGAAAGGGATCCAGGCATTGTGTAATTACATGAGCATCTGGTTCGACAGCCAATCGCTTGGCTCTTTTAACTGCTTTTTTATGGCGCACTGCCAATCTGAGCGCAGCTTCCAATTCGCTATTTCCTAAACCTCATTCCCACTACCAGTGTGAATTGGTACCGTACGTCACTGTATGACTGGTCTTGATCTATTGCACCATCTGAACAGTATGTAATTCTTGCCCTCCTAAGAAAAGCGCAAGTCTACGCCGTACCCACATGGAACATCTTGGTTTAAGCCCTTTATCGCCTTGACTGCTGAGGTATGGTATTACAGTATGCCTTGTGAATCTCAGGACTGCCAATAGCGCTAAGATCCTCACGTCTTGGCAAAGGACAACCATGGTTCGAACCTGTCCTGTGAAGGCTTAGTCATGTTAATTGCAGGGCTGATAAAAGCCAAACTGAGGCCTCGTTTCCTCACTTTATCAGGCGTGACGTAATGTAATTATCGAGCTACTGTCACAGCAGAGCACAGTAGGAATCTTGGTTGTTGCCTTAAAGCTCTGACTGGTAATTGGCTGCTGGATTTCTTATAGATTGAAGCTAAAATTTTGAGCAGAAGATTCTCCATGATGAACACGGAGCTTGCAAAGAATCATAATATCTGAGGAGCCAATCTACATGCCTTTCCCAAGTAGCAGGCAAAATCAATACTCAGCTCTGAGTGAGGGATTCATTAATTATATCTCAACCCATCAACAGTCCTGGGAATATCCCATCTTCAAGGGGTAGCGCTCTGATATCTAAACCAGTTCTATCCCGAACACTTTTATGGAATCGACGCCTTTCCAAGATCCGAATCTCTTGAAGATGGGGAACTTTGAGGAGAACTTTTCTAAGCAGGTCGGCACAGCAAGAATCCTCTGTAATCCTGACGGGGGATGAACTGGGATGGGCAGCCCCATGACCGAACTGAGCGCCAGGCTGTGCCATTTCTATCCGTCTTTGATGCATAACATATGCAGTCACTTGGTTCCTTCGTAACCCGAACGCAAAGCGGCGTAAGCCCTTCATCTCTCGTAGCATCTCGGCTAGTGCTTCGGCGTTCTCATCCTATTCTTCAACATCAGCAGTTGAGGCTAGTGAGCGATATCGACAGGTTATACAATTTCAGCAGCTCGGAAGATTGAGCGGATACCTCCACTGCGATAACTTTCATCTACGGTGAGCGATTCAAGTTCTGGAAAATGCTCCGAAATATACTCCAGGAAGTCGGGCTTCATGGGAAGAAACGGGTCCCTGCGAGCCCCCCCACATCTTAATTTTGTATCGATATGTAGTGCTTTGAGAGAACGACACTGCGTCTTCAGAACGCTGAAATGGGCCCTGAAAGCAATAAGAGGCAGCTGGACTGCTTTAAGAGACTCAGGCCCGAAGTTGTCAATAATAGTCTTGAACGCACCGATATTGGCCCTGTCAAAAAGGACGTTGCAAGACTTCGCCCACTTGTTGTCTGAAATGAAAAGCTTCTTGGAAGCTGAGGATTGACCTCTAAGATCAAGATCGAAAGTGACAGAGTGAATACTTTCCATCCTTTGCAAGAAATTCCCAAGGAGATTCGCTGTACAATGATCCAAGATAGGGGCATCAGAACGGTTGACAGAGAAGTAGAGTCCTACAATTTGAAAGATGACATGCCTATAAGGTCAGCAAGGACATTCCTGTTACCACGAACTCGGATCGCCATTACCTTGTTCCGTTGAAAACACAACTCCTTTGTTCAAGTGTCCTGTGAAGGATTTGTAGCTCTTCGGTCAATCCTTCTAAAGTGCCCAAGAACCTGAGTTTGTTGAAGACTTGTCCGCGACAGATCTCGGAAGCCGCTTTGAAATAGCAGTACAAGCCTTGAGTTCCTGGTGAATGAGGTACGACCCGATCATAAGAAGAATCTCACTCGGCATTCGAACCAGACTACAGGAGTCTGTCATAGGCGAATGGGTCTTTGTGACAGGGCATCCGGGGGTCGAAGGAGCTTCGCCATCAACAGTCAAACAACCGGGAAATAGCCTGTCATAAGACTCTAGCGTGGTGTTGTTGCCCATTATCAGGCCATTCCGGAGTGCTTGTATCTCACACTGGCTGTAAGACCCTTGAGCCCTTCCAGCTCTAGTGCACTCAAGTGTACTTGTTGAATCACTGTGGTCCCACGACATACTGAGACTGTCTTGGCTCCTCTCATTAAAAGGGCTTTGCGATACTCGTGGTAGTCATTTTTGAATTGGTTGTACTGACGCTCGATTCTCTTCAAATCCCACTTGCACGACGGGGATTTGGCCGTCAGTCGATCGATGAAAAAGAGAGAAGCATCGATTAGCCACTGCTTTCCCGCCAGCTTCTGGTCTCTAGTTTGGCAGCTCTGAATCAATAGTCCCAGGAAGAAGGACTTCTTTTCTGCCTTCCAATGCGTGTTGGAGCTGTCTGCTGCCATATTCATAAATGTAAGTTCGAAGGGAGGTATCTGGCTTGGTATGATTCCAGGTTTATCGAGAGAAAGAATCTAGGTTGCATTTATACGAGAGGTAAGGTAGGTGGTATATTTATAACGCCCTGAAACTCCATCGCCCCGCAGATTCATTCCAGGAAGCAACTCCTTCCACATAACAGGCTCTTGAAGGCGCAGCTATGCGCAGTAAAAATAAAACTATCGCATTGATGTCACATGCTAGCATGACTCTTACTTACTGAGGCTTTAGTAAATACAATAGAGGTAAATCCACTTGCGCCAAAATCTTTCAACATTTCTTCTTTGTACCGGCACTTCTGTTAATTGGATTAATATCACTGACGCGAACTACCAATGCGAGGCCTAGTATGACAGCGGACACAATACTGAATTTCTTCTTAGCCTCAAGGCATAAATAAGAGTACATCTTTATGGTCAGGACATGCTATGTTAACTACGGTACATGTTGATGGGATAGGAGTTTTCCTTCGTCAGATAGCATAGACATCACGGTCAGTCGTTCTATGAAGAAAGGGCGTTTCTAATACAGTCTTCCTGACTTTTTGGTAGGCCCAATTTCACGTCGTAAAAGCATGAGTCGCATGATAAAGTCTTATAAATAAATTTTACAGTCGGCTGAGCTTTGGCGACATTAAAGGGATTATTCGTGTCGGCATGGGGTTCCAATTCGGAAGCAAACGGTTAGGAGCAGTAGTAGAAATTGTGAATTCAGATGCTATACGCGGTCATCTACGTGTCTTACTTGAGACATCAACAGCTTTAAATCCGCTAACAAAATACAACTCTACTACCTCCGTAAAGTGGGGCGGAAAAATCAATTCTGCTACAATTGATATTGCCATTTACTATTGGGGGTTAGCCTTCTTAAGCCCCTATAGCATCTCTAGCTACTATAGAATTTTCCTCTTATATACTGAAAATGGTTTCCTGGAAAGGTAGCTTGACAAAGAGCTTTAATCGTTATAGTAAGCCCTGATTCAAATCCTGTAGCCTCAACGTCATTGGCCCATAGCCTTAGGTACATCGATCTACCAGAGATTAGGTCCAACATGTCGCTGCTGGAGACTATGAAGGGTTGTGTCAGTCCCCTTGGTCTTCGGGATCAACTTGCTACCTCGCTCATCGAGAATGGCAAGGATGTGTGCGGCAGCCTATCAATTCTCAGCAGCGTGCGTTATGTTGCGTTTCATAATTGAACTTACTTTAGCATTAATGGTGATTGTCCTGGGGTCGATGTTGTCGATAGTGTCACAAAGTTGATGGTAGCAAGGATCCTGCTCAACGGCCGTACCCTAAACGACACATTAACAACGAGTGGCAGGAGAGACGATTGGTTAAGAATCACAGTGTGCAAAAATCCAAACGGCTTGTTCAAAGTCTGCCAGAAGGAAGCATAATCACTTCCATTGGTCAACGCAACAGGCGTGACCTCTATCCTTCCTCGTAAAATAATCCACAAAGATCTTTTCGGTCACCTCAGAGCCTTGGGCGCCTTGGATCCATAAGAACTACCGTCGGTGTCGGCGACGCCGAAGTAGCCCTTGGCAACCATGTCGAAGTTGAGATACACCAGGAGATCGTTAACGTCCGTGATGGCCAGGTTAGACGTGTAGAAGTTGCTGCCGAGAAGACCTTTCTCTTCAGCACCCCACCAAGCGAAGCGAATCTTACTTTTGGTTTCATAGTTTGATAGAGCGATAAAGAGTTCTAGAATGAGGGAGGAGCCGGAGCCTAAAAGTGTAAGGTTACATACATACTAGTGAGGAGTGGAAATACCATTATCGTTGATACCAGGACCAGCTTGGACACTGTCAAGATGAGCGCCGAGCTACCAGATCGTTAACGACGGTTCTGTAGAGGCGAGAGGGATGACCAACCATGATGACATTGCGAGGATCACCACCCGTAGTCTCGGCGATAACGTTTTGCGTGACCTTGTTCTTAATGTTCTGCGTTTGCTGAAAATGCGCCTCAACCTTTTGCCCCGCCTCGATCCTCTCCTTCAGCTTCAGTCCATCTTCTAGGTTAATCAGTCCCGCAGGAACGTACTTCTTAGTGTCAGACGCACCAAGCGAGCCCGCAGTCGCATTCGTCGAGAGATCGTGATAAATGATGACTGCAGAAGCACCCGCCGCAGCAGCTGGCATAACTCTTCCAGCAAGAGTATCGCCGTTAGGACATCTGGAGCGCTGCACGAGCACGATCTTGCCTTTTACATCAAGGTAGCGATACGAAGAAGCGTCGCAACCTGCAGCGCCTTCAGGTCCTAGCGCAATTTTGGCAGTGATACCCTTCGCACTTGTAGATGGCGAATACGTCAGACCATAAATGTGAATGGGCTTATCATCAACTTTGAGATCAATAGAGTCGATAGAGGCGGAGATGACAGAGAAGTATTGTTTCCAGACTTTAGCGTTCTTCACTTCAGAGGCGCGCTTGTAGATGTAGTCAGCGGATGCGTCGTAGCCAGGGAAGCCGAAGGCTCTGTTGCCACCGCTATCGAAGGAGATATCATTCAGAGCTTTGAGATTTAACATGAGGCTAGTTATTGTAAGCTGTGCTGTACATGTACATATACAGTGGTTTGGAGTAGATGATTACTTATCTGTCTTAATGTCGTTCTGGAAACTGACGGAGTTGAGCTTCTTACCCTTGGCTAGTGAAAGGGCAGGAGCCAGCAACACCAAAGTCGCACGTGCAGTGCTGAATTTCATATGGAAGAATGACCACCATAATGATTGTAATAATTACCAAGGCTGATGAGCATGTATTTATAGGTGGCTTTAACGTGGTGTTGATAAATGCAGGTGCTAATGGTCAGTTTGAGCCGACGAAAACTAATGACTAATCGTTTATTCAAGAGATGCTAACCGACTTTGCAACACACAAAGTCAAATGAAGGGACTACCGACCGCCACGAGTAATGGACTGCCTAAAGATAAAAATACAGGGGATTGGCCCTTGTAATCTTTGTGCCCATGTCGGGCGCGCATTCACGTATACCGGGATTGTTTTTAGCCCGTGTTGAAATAACTCGTTTGATGACTTGATTTTCCGACTAAACGCTTTCCAAATACTGGAGTTGTTATTTCATGGAATATGCCCGTATTTCTAATTACCTGATGGCACATGGGAGGAGTCCTGGATTTGTCTGGTCGCCAAAACGCAGCCTACTAGTCAACGGGAATATCAATTGTAGCAGAATTGATTTTTCCGCTCCAGTTTATAAGGGGTGAGTTGTATTTTGTTAGCGGATCAAGAATTGTCGATGTCTCAAACAAGATGCACGACGCGATGACCGAGTATAGGACCTGAACATAAATTCTCTCTTATTCCGTAAACGACAACATTTAATCATACTGACCCAGTATGAAGGGGTTCAGCCCTTTTATATACTTCAGCCCTTATTGAGTATTGGCCTGCCAGGCATGTCACCACGCTTCTGCTCCGGAATAACCAAAAGATTCAACAACGCTATACCACTCAACAAGCTTGTGCTATCTCCACTATATTTCCGAGTTGGGTCCCTCAGCCAAAATTCTGAGCATGAAAATGGCTCTATATATGACTACATTCACACCTGCGCTTGTACTCTAAATTATCGGGTACCCTGCTCACTTCTGAAATGACTGTCTATCTCTGGCTCATATCCATCTAATTCATACCATTTCGGTCTGCGGGCGTCTGATGAGCTACCTTGTCAGATTCAAGGCTAGCCACAGAGCTGAATGGCTCAAATTTTGATTGAGAGTCATCACGTTAACAAAGATGTTACCTTGTCAATCAGAGAAAGAATCCGGCTATAGTTGCAGGAAGAAGTGAACCGCGATGGACTTGGGACTATTAGGTGCAGCCAGGGTCTTGAAATCAGTATATCGAGGCACAGCCTCTGCAGCTGTTGGGGCGATGATGTTATAAAGAATTTTCACTTGCTTAACATAGCGAATTAACTTAACTAGGCTGCGAAAAACTGGACCTCTGATCACCGATACGAAGGCCGAATAGGCGCGTGTGGGTCATGTGAACCGAGAACATTGTCTTTGTCAGCGGCTTTAACTTTTCCGCCCCCGCCACATCAGTCCTCCACTTTCTTGATTTTACCTTGTCCTTTCGCCCTCCGTAGCCTAACACACAACAGACAACACGACGCCGATTATCACGACGACGAGCTGGCTCTCGCGCCGCTGCAAGACTCATCGCTGAACAAACCAGCTTAACAGCGGCCACGACGATCGATCATCCCGCCAGATGAACTACTCTTCATTTTGCCACGACACCAGCAGCAACGCGTCCAAAGAGCCGGCACCTCGCGCTACAGGTCATCAAATGCCGACTTCTACCCATTAAACGAGCGCGTTGCCTCCTTTCTTGGAAGAACCGGGACCTGTGGAAGGGACTTATCTGGCTTGCAGATTCTCTGGAGTCCAAGTAAGTTGCCTGTCAGCGAAACTGGTCCTCTTTGCTCGTGTTCTATTCAGCTATTGCAGGTACGTTTCCTGCCAAGGGTCCATCAAAGAGCCGGCACCTCGCGCTACAGGTCATCAAATGCCGACTTCTACCCATTAAACGAGCGCGTTGCCTCCTTTCTTGGAAGAACCGGGACCTGTGGAAGGGACTTATCTGGGCTTGCAGATTCTCTGGAGTCCAGGTAAGTTGCCTGTCAGCGAAACTGGTCTTCTTTGCTGCTACAGCTCAGGTAAGCCCCCTGCTTCCCGTTTTATTAATAGACTCTGGTTGCAGAAATGTCGACTTCCCCAAATCAAGACATCGATTCATGTATCCCCGCCGCCATCGAATGGGAACATAAGCAGCAATTACATTATATCACCGAACCTGACCCGCCACGTCGCAATATAACACTCGACATACGTTTTTACGCCGAAACGTCATGCACTCTTTTCAAGCTATACTTCCCAATATATCTGAAAGGCTCTACCAGCCTTTCGCAAATCTGTATCCTCATTGATCCTCCCTCTCTCGAGTCACTCACCTACACTTTCAATCCGACAATCCCAGATGCAGTGCACAAGAGGCTCAACTGCAAGACGGTCCGGCTTTACTTTAGGCTGAAACCGGAGCGAAATCTTGTCATGATCGCCCCAATATCTGCGAATGAGCCCCTTGCACCGACTCGAAAGCTATCGGGCAAAGTATATGATGCGATATGTATGCTCTCTGAGGCACACTCTTGTAGTGTATATGTCAAGGCTTCCGAGGTACCGTTGTCGGCATTGCAAGCTGTCAGCGATGCAGTCAATCGTGGTCGTTCGAAGCCACTTGCTTATGATCTCGCTAGCATGTTTGGCGGTACAGGAGGGAAAACCATTCGATTCCCTACTCACCAGAACGATGCCCTGCCACCGTCTTATAAAGAAGATGAAACCCCACCAGCTCCATCCAATCCCAAGAAACGCCCTCGAGAGAACAGTCAAACGGCATCTACAGATAGAGACTTGCTAGACTCTATCTTCATCGAGCTGAAAAAGTTACATACTGCAAACTCGAAATTACAATCTGAGAATGCAGAACTAAAGAGGCGGCTTAAAAGCATAGAAGCCGACGTCGAGCAGTTAAAGGGCGACAATGATAATGTCAGTTCGAAATTAGAGTCGGTTGGCAACCAATTGCTAGAGTTGGACGACACCACGGAGGAATTGACGGCGAGAGTGGGGGCTATTGAGGAATATAATCAGGAAGATAACGATGACAAGACGAAGTTAAAAGATGAGATAATCGACGAGATCGCGACGCGCCTGTGGGCGCATTGAGGCCGGCTGTAATAACTGAACTGCAACTGGCTTGATGAAGGTATGTTCCCTACGCAAATCGAGTAAGGGACTTTACTAACGCATCTAGATGTATCATGATCATGGCATGTATAAACGAAGCTATAGGGACATGACGATACATACGACCAGCGCCCGATCGTTGCTGGGCGACGAGCTTGGTTCTAATTTATGTAATATAATATAAGCCTGTGTGTTTCTGGAGCTGCTTGGAGGTTCTAGGGGTTGACCACAGAGGTAAACTTCCCGCGACAGCGATGATGGCAGTGGAAACTTCAATCCAGTTGTAGGACGACAAACGCATGACGTTGGTAATTGATGCAGTGACGCTAGATGTCATGGTGAGACCAGATCACTGTAGTAGTATTCTATTCTTGTTTAGCAATTATTGAGAACTGGGTACTTGTGTGATGGGCGATCTATTCAATCTTGGACAAAACGTCAACCTAGTCCTACAGTCCAAGATCACTTGTTGGACAATTGACTCACTTTACCCCACTGTACAGGGAGTTGACTTCATTTTACCAAGGGATAGAATTAAATTCCACTCAAGTTTCAGGTGGACCAACCTACCCACAACGTTAACAAGGTCGAGCAACGTGTTCCATTCGCGGGCAAAGAAGCAGATAAAGTTCTTAGTGTTAGCGCCCTACAACATCGACAACGTGAAAAGGGGGAGAAGGCGAGCGCGGGAACAAGGGACATGCCAGTTGTCAAGGTTCTGAGGATCCTCGTGAATATTCTGACCGAAAGAGGTGAGCAAAAATGCAAAGTCTACAGTCCAGAATCAACTGTAGTTGAGGCTTCTGGTATGCTAATTTTGCTGACCACAAAATAGCCCTATCCCTCTTGGTCGATTCTCAAGCTTCCTCCCCGGACCGTCCCGTGGCACGACATTCCCGAGTGGCAGCGAGACAACAAGTATATCCTTGCTGGCTATCGCCGTTTGGAAGCAGACTATTTACAAGTCATGAAAAGTCTTACGTTTTGCACAACGAGACGTGCAACGTGTATATTCATCTGATTGGCGCGACGCTGCTGCCACTCGCTGCGACCACCATTTTCCGAAGCATGTATGGGTTACAGGACATTAAGGTCACAAGAACAGATCTTATCGTGTTCAGTATCTTCTTTTGTTCCGCCGAAATCTGCTTGACTTTCAGCGCTGTGTACCCACTCACGCGAGGTGGAACAATTCTGGCACCGGTTGGACTTGCCAGGGATCGTCACCGTCACTGTTGGCACCTTCGTCCCTGGGATCTATTATATCCTCAGCTGTGAACCAATTCTGCAGAAGATTCATTGGACTATTGTTTGCCACCCAAAACACTTAGATACTCCTCTTGTAGTCGAGGATGACGAGTCTTCGAGGTATGCTAACCGGTTTATCAGGTTTTAATATGTGGATCCGCCACTGCGGCTCTAATTTCCATACCCAAATTTCGGACGTTACGGTGGCGCAAGGTGAGGGTCAGTGCCTATGTAGCGCTCGGTATGTCCGCCCTTATTCCCCTACTGCACGGGGTAAAGGTGTACGGGTTAGAATATATGCTTGAGTATTCGGGCATGAAATGATACATTGTCGAACTCCTTCTGTACGGAGGGGGGTGCGGCCTTTATGCAGTACGAACGTTTTCTTTTCCTTTCCCCTCAGTCTTTCCATGTCGAGGGAACTATCTCTAACCTAGAAGTGCAGTTCCGAATCCCTGAGCGCTTTGCACCAGGCCATTTCGACATCTGGTTCAGCTCACATCAGATCTTCCATGTGTCGACCTTATGCGCCATATACGTGAATATGATCGCGCTAATGCAGGCTTTCACAGCGTGCCGTACGTTGGACATATGCCACATTCAGTCGGTTCATCAAGCTAGGAGCATAAAGCTGTAGGTCAGGCCAGTCTACGTCAACCAGTATACACTGTACATAGACAACAGTTCCCTTCTCGCCAATCTTGACCCCATCCGATGTTGATATCCAAACTCTCCGCCGGCTGGCTTTGCGGCCGCTAGTGGAGGAGCAGGACCAAGGGTTCAATATGAACGATACATTTGACCCACAAGTTCGTTTCTTTATTTGTCACACCGACCTAGCCGGCTCAAGAACTCGCACACCTACAATCAAGCCAAATACTCAGATATTAGCCCTCCACGTAATGCATCAATTGTATTGAATTGGTATGGGAAGCGAGAATGGCTTTCGTGGCAAATATAATTCTTGGACGTCGTCTTGCGTGGGTCTGTATCTTCTCTTTATAGCATGGTTATGATGAAATCTTTTGTACCTTAGTTGTTCACGTACACAAGGCACAATGCTGAGTAGTTTATTTTGAAGAGCGCAAGGTCTTCGCTGCAGAGAAAAAAGCCGTTTTTCTCTGAAATTCTTCCGCATCCATGGGTCCATCGTAAATCAAACAAGCATGCCCTCTTTGCCAATCTTCAAGTCCTCTAGAGATAATCTTATAAGTACTTCATCAACAAGGATAGGTGGTCGATCAATGTCGTGCGCATTGTCTAGCCAGGAATGGGATGAAGAAGATAACTTCCAAATATCACCTATACCCGTAAATACTTTTGGATACGGAAAGCGTATGCTACAGGCCAGCTTACGAGGAGGAGGTGTACATTACGCAACGAGCTGCTTAAGTTCTATAGGTGACCCATTGAAGTCGAATGTTTTCATTGTTCTTGTCATGTAATACAGTACGGCCTGACAAACGAAAAAAGAATCGCCAGGAAACGAAACCGAAATTGCCTTCGTCATTCATAGTTTCGACAGACATTGCAGGTCCTTAGAAAGTAAATCTCTAAACTGATGCGATGGATACCGACAAAATACGCCGCGCAAAGCTCACCTACAGTCTTAAACATGTGCATGCTTCTATTCGTAAATTGTTGAGCAAAGGCTTGTTGGTACATGACTCCAACTTGTGAGCAGGTCCGATTTATGTCTGAGAACGCAAGTAGTACCCCCAAACCCATTTATCTAGCTTATAGGCAAGTGTATCTTTTTGGTAACTTTGAAGAAACCCATTAGAAGGAAAATGCGATCCCTATGACCAATAAATCGTAGAAGCATCGCCACAGACTGTAAAGAGGATGCAGGAATAGGCGGGACTGTCTCAATACATCAAGGTAGCAGAACTTACACTAAACCCAGTTTGCCCCTTGGTTCGCTTATGGCGCCTGGGACCCTTTAGTTTGCAATTCCCTTTCTGTAGACGCTAGTATGGGTAATTGGCCACCCAAATTTGAAAAACGCTAGCTCAAAAGTCTCTAGGGCGGTTTAGCTATCAATTGCCCAGTCTATGACTAATATCTACGTCAACATTTACTTTCACCAGAGGTATATGTTGAGACCTTTCCTTCCGAGCAATGTTTTTAGGACACCCTGACATGAAATGAAGCCAAAATCCCTGAATTTGATTCCTACATCATCAAGAACAACCAGCTTCATATTCACTAAATAAGGTCAACAAAAGCGACTTCGAGCTCTGACTATCGATAGAGAGCACATGTTCAAAAGCTGGAGAAACATATTCCATTGTCTTCACTCTATCTAGTTCATCGCGAAGCAGTTAGACCTCTTAGTATGGCTAAAAAGCGCTCCCCAAAAGCAAAGACAATAACTGGTACCAACGTCACAGAGACATTGACTGGAATCAAGGAGAACAAATCCATATCAAGGGGTACCAGTTGCAACATCGACCAACCTTCCGAAACCATTAGAAATCTCATCCGTTACTGGCTAACCGAAGAAGAAGCCAGTAATGTACTTCTACAATTTCGCAAGGCCTGCATTCCAGACCACCAACTCCTATGGAGCGGTATGCTACGCTCAACGGCCCAGCAATGGGCCGATACCCATGGTTTCCAGACACTGACAACCTCACTGGGGCCGCTTTTGCGATCCGATGATCCAGACTGCTGTTATTGTCGGAAGACCAAGAAGAGTCGAAGCAGTTATATCCATGGTGCCTCTATTGTCTTTGCTTGGTTCATTTCACAGGGTGATTTAGTGACTGTACTTTCGCAACCTCCGCCCCAGCGTTTCCATCCTACAGGACAGTCGTTTTATCAATTGTACGAGGAACCTATTATCAAGGGAATGTTGGGAAATCGGCCTGTGACGAGGATTGTGGTAGCCCATCCAACTATTCAATCAGCCTTTGATTTTACGTATGAGATGTGGCCTCATAATGAGCTTTCTCTATGGACGAATAGTTTTGGGATGCAGGATATTGTGATTTATTGGCGCAAAGTCAAAGCCACTAAAAAGGCTTCAAAGGTAACCATGCATTTCTTCCGATACTGAGCCAGTCGGGCATAACTATCGCCGACTAACTTGCAAATAGCTGCTCCCTACAGCCTGTATATCCGTACCGTCGACATCAACAGTTAAGAGTGACGTGAAGAGTTGTGGTAGTTTGGCAGGAGGTGATTCAAATGACTTGAAGAGATCCGAAACTTTGATGATAGGCGAAACAGACAATTTGAAGAGCCTCAGATGTTCGCCAAATTTCAAAGGGAAAGCAACAAAAGAGAATGAAAAAGACGAGACGTCAGGTGAAATGAAACAAGCTATTACAGGATTGAACGAGGAAACGACGTGTCCACGCTTGGAACTATCTGTTGCCACTGGATTGGACAGGACAGAAGGGAAGGCGAGAAAGACACGAAAAGGCATTAAAAAGGATAAGAGATCGATGGCCAAGAGCTTATCGACAAGTGAAGCTACGAATAATTTGCGAGACATAACCATCGAGAAGTTGGTGAGGGATGAAACATCTAAGGGTTTACAGTTATTGATTGATGCTGCATACGGAATAACTGTAATTGAAGCTGGGGAGAGTATGGAAGAGCAGAGAGAAAGGAAGAAAGCGGAGAAGAGGGATAAGAAGATGGTTGAGAGAGTGAAAATGGAAGCAAGGGGCGACAATTCCTCAAAACGCGATAAGTCCGATGGAGCGAACAAGATGACCATTGAAATGATGGTGAGGGACGAAGCATCCGAGAGTTTGCAGGTGTTCATTGATGCTGCGTATGGAATGGTTCAACTTCAAGTTGGGGAAAGTTGGGGAGAGTATGGCAGAGAAGAAAAAGAGGAAGAAGAGGGAGAAGGCGGACAGGAAGATGTTTATGGAGATGAGACATAGGTTAGGAAAGAAACAAATAGAGGAAACGAGGGAGAGGATTTGATACAACAAAAGGGGCGATGACAAACGTATCAGAGGAGGCGTTTATTACATGTGGAAAGAAAGAGGACGCGTCAAGCTGCGGGGGGCACGTTGCGAGATAACAAAATGGGCCCCTCCCTTCACAATCCCCGGTTGTTCCAGGGTAGGGGGCAAAGGCCCCGATCGAAGGTTACAAAGCAAAGTTTTATGACGGACTGCGTGTACATTCACTGGATCATGGACGATGTTGTGTATTATGTTGGCAATGGCATTGGTGACGGCAATGGTAATGGACAAGGGGAGATATTGAGGAGAGAAAATATAGAGGTTGAGATTGACGGACGGTTACTGGAGATGACTCAGCTTGTCCGAGATATATGGTATATGATTGGAGCTTCACAGTCAACTCAGCTTTGAAGTTAGCCTCAAGCAACCACGAATTTGCACCTTAAGCCTGAGTGGGGCAACATCAACCAAACGCTTATCGAAAAGCTAAAGATCAATATTGAGAATTAAAAGCACAATCACAAATGACCCCGGAATCTACAGGTGTCACCTCAATTGTCGCAATCTCCTTCCTTCTGAAGTTCGGACTTTCTTTCAATGCATTCACTATGAATGAATGGAGGCAAGCCGAAGATGTTGCGAGCCCGTACCACGTCATCATCACAGGGGCAAGTAGTGCCCTACCTAAGTGCACTTCCTACCTTAGCTTTATGAGAATCGACTGGGACGAAGTTGATGGAGAATTCCCTTTCCGGAGGTCACGAGGAGCATATCCGAGAATTTGGTTCAATCCATGCACTTGCCTCTTATCGAAACTACCCTGTATCTTATAGAGATGACATCGCGCTGATGTAGCCTCTCCACCCCGATCATGATACCTTAGTCTGCACAGGAAAGAAATGTCCCCGTTATATCTTCCATTCTGAAAATGTTTGTACCTCGGGGTGGTGACTTCTGTTTCAAGTTAAAGAGCTTTCGGCTTGTGCTAATGGAACCACCGAGACAGGATGGTATTCGCCTTCACTGCGAAAAACACACTACAATAGATGCAACTTCAAGCATAGAGAGATTGCTCCATAACCTCATTTATTGTTCATTGCCTGCCAAAGACAGATTGCCACGATGATCCTGACTTGCCGAGCGCCAAAGACACTGCTCATACGTTCTCTCTTCAATATGGAGTTTAGTTCTCGGATATGTTATCCCTACTTACTCCGACACCGCAGTGTCGTAAAGGACTGTTTCAAATCGGACTGTGCAAACGTCGCACCACTGACCAACAGTCTGTAAGAATCGTGGATTATTCAGGACTCGATGAGCAGAACGCGAGATAACACACATCACCCTTCCCACAGCCACAAGCGCCTATAACTCATAATTTGATTCGAAAATGGCAGTCATCCCCTTTATACACATCGCTCAAGACCTCGGCCAGATTTCGAAAGTGCCGTTGCTGCTCAGCAAGGTTTGGATCGATTCCAACTAAGCTGAAGCGTAGGCGAAACGACCCGGGGTACTTGTAAAATAACCTTGGAAAATAGAAGGAGTAAACCTCTTTACCATCCTTGTATTTTTTAGAAAAAAAGGGTGTTTTGACGAGGCCACCTGTAAGTAGTTGCTGTGGGAGATTCCCTTCATGCGGAGCATAGGCGTTGTAAGGTCTTGGTTCAACAAGAATAGAACAATAAATCAGGTAGTGCGAACGCAAATGTTTATTAATGTTCTCTTGGGTAAGAGAGGGACTCTGAACAAGGAGCTGGACGAGAGGAGGCGGGTTGATCAGTCCTCCAGCAGCAGTTGGTTGACCGAGAATGCGAAGTCTGTAGCTGATAACGCTTGACCGATTGTCCATTATAATGTAACTGAGCCGATGTTGGAGTTGCGTTCGACGATAGGGAAATAGAAGACCCAGCAGTCGTACCCGGAAAAGGACGTGGTTGAAGAATAGGCGGACGAATACACCGCGCAAATATGTTTTTGCTGCGTTTTCTGCGTTTCTCGGTACATGCGAGTGGAATGAATGGGTGCGTGCACAGCTATAACCACTCAGGGCTGAATCGAATGTTTGTGAAAGCTTCCGCAACTGAAACTTATGACAGTAGCTGTAGAAACCCAGACACCTTTTGTGAGAGAAAGGGTAGTGAGAGTTTAGTACGCGTGAACAGATCGCGGCCAAGAGGCTGATCTGTTTAGGGTTATCATCTACACAGCATGCGAGAGGAGGAGGGGAGTTTGTGCGAAGTAGTGATAGAAGTCATTTAACATCTAGTGGCGAGCAGAGTGGTTCGGACCACTAAGCTTTCGGAAAACGGGGGCAGACTCTGAAAGACAGAATGCATCGTAGTGCTGGGCAGATACCAGGTCATTGGGTTGACATGTGTGAGGAGAGGCAATAAAGGCAGATATCGTTGAGGTAAGACTACACTTACTCCGATATGCGAGCGTAGGCCCAGATCGTCGTCCTTTAAAAAAAAAGCCGCACGGACACGGACGAAAGTAAGATGTAGTTGGGTGTATGCTATGAGGCAATGTGGTCGAGCAGGGAAGAGTCACAAGTTGACGGCTTTACGAACGAGAAACGTCAAGTTTATAGAGGGTACTTGGCGTAAAGGGCAAGGGCTGTTTTTCGTTGGGGGTTGGTGGCATACGAGAAGAGGGAACAAGGTTTGGGGCAGGATTTTCAAACCACAATTCATGCCTGCCGTGTTGCCTTATCATAGTAATGTGTAACGCGACAAGGGCCTCTTGCGCCAAAAGCAAATACAGAAAGATATATTATTACTGAATACCTCTACAGAGTAACTTCGCAGAATGTTGAGCCGGTCAGAGGCAATAAGCGGGGCAGTGGAAACAAACATGCTGTAGCGTGGTGACGTCGTGTCTGGATTGGACATCTCGGACGCCTCCTCGAGAAACCTGTTAAACGTGGCGTTTCCGTTCTGTACGAAGGACCGGGAGGTTGAAAACTCCACCAAACGATTACTCCGACCCCCCTGCTCGTGTGGGTTGTAAAGAACAACGTTCTTCTTTGCACTAACGCCAATTTGCTACTGTATGTACACTCGTGATTCAACAGATCTGGTTTGCGGTCTCGATGCAACAGCCTTCAGTGGTGGCATCGTTGCACATCCTTTGCTTGGCCGCCAAGACAAGGTGTGCGATCGAGCCAATGACTGTCAACACCAAGCCCATTGCTTACCTCCGATACCCCTGTAATGTAACGTAACTATGTCTGTTCAGTATCAGACTCTGGGCAAATGAACAGGTACAGAACCAGGTTAAATATTAGCGTCACACCTGATCTATATCACGACGCGACAAACGATTCTTGAATGCGACTGATCTCTCGCCACCGTTGTGAGGGTGGCTTCGCTCTAGCTGAAGTGAAAGAAGTCAAGCGGGACAGAGTTAGGATAAAGATCATGATGGCCGTATGTGAAAAAAAGTAAAAAATAGGCAACGATAAGAGGATTGGTGGCCGACAGAGCACAGGAGTAGCCGAGACTCGCTCGTCACTGTAGTTATCTCTTTCCACCTTGGGGTTCCCACCTGTCACTTTACCCACGTAGTCTTTAGATACCGAGAAGTCATGGTAGCCGTTGCGGGGGTATCGGAGATAACCAGTGAAACTTGGCGTCGGAAATCATCGGCTTGATGATCTTTGCGGCCAATCAAAGGCTGTGTAACGACGCCACAACTGAAGGCTGTTGTAGTGCGTTGGGTCTCGTGATAGAGTCTTTCCAAGATTTGGGATACGTGGTTAGAAATGAGGGCTTGCATGTTTTCCTGTAGTCAACGACAGGTGCAAGGTCTGACATATACCAATGATGCCTGTCCTCCAGAGCATAGAAAAACGCTACAATGAGTGAATCCAGCAGACATCTCCTGTGCGGTGGAAAGAACTCAATCCTAGCTCATGCAATTTAAATCACAGAGAGTTTAAGTACGGGAATAACTGAGTTTCGGATGAGAGTAGCAATGCATTGAAGTCAACTACCTATTTTAACATGAAGCTATCTCAGGTTTGTGGAGTGACGGTGAACTATTGTAGAGGACAGAAAAGTTACACGTTCTCAATTCGCATTACGAACGGCGGCTTCCAGTCATTGATGCCAGTTATCAGGTATCGCATTTCTTACGACGAAGATAGTTTTCCTTATACGTACTTTTGGTTCAGACCATTAGCAACCAGCTAGTTCGAGACAACCTATTACTTCGGGTGATGAGAACGTCCATCAAAGGACAGCTTCTTGACGTATTTGTTGTGACTTTCAGTATAAGCCGGGTAAAAGGCAGGATCAATTTGATTCTGTCGAGGAAGGAAGCATATACTTACTGCACTCAACGTCTTTGACCGTATCTTCAACCATAGCGGAATGAACCTGAAATGGATGTTCACTACGCAATCAACCAGGTTATCATGATCAAGCCGTTTCCAACCATTAAATTTCAAGTAACAAATACAGTTAAATAACGCGTTTGTTCGTTATATAGCAGTTTCTATGCAAGAGAAAAGATTATGGATCCCAAGAGAATTGGCCTCGAAAAAGGGCACAAGCTCGCCCAACTGAGCCGCGATACGGGGGTACTCGCTATATGGAGTTTGTTCTTCAAAAGTTTTGAGTGGTTAGAGAGAGCGTACCAGGATGGGAAACCACCCATCCTCGTCGGAAGCGCTTTGAATGACATCCTTCGAGATGGTGCCCCTCTCCCTCAGCGAGCTCATGTAGCCCTCGTATACCAGGGCGCGGCTCCTATATCTTTATTCATAGAATGCTTACAGCCCCACGCTATGCATTTTCACAGGTTCATCCAATATGATTATGCTTTCAAATCCCACAACATCACTTTAAATGCGAACAGTGTTATGACAGGCTCATTGGCTAATGGGATATATACGAGATGGCCTGAGCGATTGACTGTAGTCTCCGGTCAAAAGAGGCAGTCAGCATATCTTGTTTGGGGAGAAGACACCATAAAACTAACAGAAGCCATAGTTGGGCTTGGACAGAACCTTGAATCGTATGAGTCGGTGTCAAGCATATGCCACATCGACCTGCAACTCCAAAGATGCAAAGGCATCATGAGGGCTAACTTTCATAGGCATCCTTATGCCCTTTATAGACATGATAGTCTCCAGTCTTGTTATAGATACGCAGACAATTATGAGGAGGAATATCAACGATACCTTACAACTGCCCTGGAGGAGCGGCCCGGTCCAACTAAGCGGAAATGTGAGGCCTGCGTTATGAAGGGAGATGAAACTCCGGATATGATGTAAATAAATTCATTTGAGTGGTATATACTGTGACATCGCCACGCTTCTCATAACTTGATCGCCCCGACATGTAGGACTGTACGTATCCCCTCCTGTCGTTTTTATACACCGGATACCCTTCTCAGAAGGTAACTCCTCTGGTCACCATGGTGAGGTCTTGCCGCTAGGCTCACGTTCTCTTCTTTCTTCTTTTTCCACGAGGTAGCTTGAAGCGACTCCCTAGCGACTTATTCTTAGGAAGGCATATAGGGGTTTCTTTTGACACTCTAAGGAAGGTCAAAATATTTCAAAAGGTCATTCTGCAAGTTGTTTTTGCTTATCCTTGGAGAAATATCGAGTTCGAGAGTCCATTACGATGCCTCATAGTGCATATTGTATTTTGTCATTTTATTTTTGCAACCTTGATCTATCTCCAAGAAGACAGTCTATCATAATGGTCCTTGCCAACATAGTGGCCCGGAAATGATCTTATAACCAGGTTACGAGCCTTTATCTCATCAGATGATACGGTACCCCTGGTCCTCCGTTCCGTCTTATTTCCGTGGATCGGGCAAGTACAGCACATAAAAATATTCACTTCATAATCATCGTCAACTTCGACCCGAGATTATATTATATTGACCATTGCTCGAATGATGTCAGTGTGCTTCTACCTCTGTGTTCACTTATCCCACTGTTCATCTCCTCCTTTCTGCTGTTCGATAAGCGTTTTGACGACCAGACAAGCCCAGGACTGCACTCATGTGCCATTAGGCAATTGGAAGTACGTGAATATTTCCTTAAATATCAACTTCCTTTATTTAGAAAGCGGCTATCCGGCAGATCAAATCATCAAACGACTGATTGCAACACGGAAAAAAACAACGCTATACATGGATTTGGGTCAGCGCCCAACATTGTGAGAGTCTGGTAGAAGCGAGATGATGTGTGAGCGAATAAAGGTGTGGCACGTAACAATGGAGATGTTGCATGATGTCTGAGGAGGGACTGGCCGATGAACAGGGTATGCCTGACCTTGGAGTATCTTAGTGTGTGTAATTGAAATGAGGAATAGCGGTGTCGAGTCTACATTCAAGCTACTGAATAAGTATTTTCCTAGACTGGGCAAGCGCATGTGATTGCTATTGGGAATAGCGCTGCTCGGGGATGTCGCCACGTCTGCCGCCAAGGTGGGAAGGGGTAAGGGGCATGTGCCCAAGTTGTCTGATTGTCTCGCACTTGGAATACGTCGCCAGTGTAGGCTCGAAGAAAAGCAACCACATGTTAGGTTATGGATATTTAAAGGAGAGTGCAGAACCCACAAGGCAACTTCATGGCAGACCTAACCAACACTGGTTCTCGAAACATTCAACAATTGGAATCTGACTTCCTATCAATCTTGTTCATTAAGTCCTCCTCCGTCAGTACCGAGTGATCAAAGCCGCGATTGATACACCAAAACAGACACGCCAACGCTCAAATCAAGATAAATCGCCAATGATCAAAGATGCAGACTATCACGATTTCCCTGACCACTATCGTTGTCCTGGGCGTCATCTCAGCACTCTTCTACATTCTATCGATCGTGACTCTCGTTCGTTGGCGGCTTCATATCAAAACTTCCGACAAGGACCAAGAATTAGATGAAATCTCCCTTGGATGTCCCGTCGAGAAAAATGGCTTCTATGCAAGGATCGGCATCATAGGCCAGGAATCAACGATTCACAAGTTTATGCATTACAGGGGCGTGGTTGAGGGCAGGAGTCAGAGCCGATTTGGTCCTTATGATATCATATACAACCCATCACCTTCGCAGAAAGATGTACACGCTGCTGTCTTCCTTCATGATGCCAATCTATGGGACATGATTCCGTGGCTGATCGCGAAACGGCCTGTCGCATACGTCAGTCAAGATCCTGTTCGTGAGCTGTGGTATCCTTCGAACTGGGTGGTGTGTCTCACAAATCCCTTTGACCAATTACTGGAAAGGATATATAATGGATGTGCTGTGCCGGAGATGAGTGTTTGAGCGCCAGTTTGTAACGATGCCACGGAGCTGCAAGCGTGGACATATAGGTTCATGAACGTCATGTAACCTACTGACCATTTTGAAGGCACGTGTAAGGGAGATCTAGCATAGAAAGAAGATAGGCGCTTCTGAACCCGATATTAGTTGTATTTCTCTACCCAAGCCGTGTTATCTCTTCCCAGGCATATTAACTTTTCATCCAAAACACCAATAGAACCATCGTCGTAACAAATTCACTAATACTTGCATTTAAGACTTTAAGTTAGACGATACGGCTACTAATTTCCTTCGGCGATTCTTTCCCTCTCACTCGATCTGGCAGTCCAAAATCTGCAGGTTGAACCTTTGTTAATGTTGCCTCTCGAAGTTTGACTTGAAATGGTGGGGTGGATGAGCCCTACTAGCTTGCTGGTCCATGCAGGTGACTTTTGAGAATGTATCCGTATCCTGAGACCCAGAGCTGCTTGAACCTGGAACAAGAAGCCTTGTCATCGTACGAGATGGCGAAGTGAGCCCACAACAGGTCGTAGGCCTCAACGCCCGGGAGGGGCGTGTACGAAACTATATACTGCGCTGGTCATTGGGTCCTGGAACTGTAGCTTTCCAGTTGCGGTTTCGTTTTACAGTTTGAATGTGACGCTGGGAACATCCATTGAGAGAAAGGGGGACTGGGAAGGCAATTGCCTGCCGTGCGACGATCATGGCTTTGACTGGTGGATGCAAAAGAAAGGACGGCCCTTATTCCGGCTCCGCCTTCAGTGGTAAGGAAAGAATTGATAATGGTATAGACTACCCCACGGCTAGAATATCCATGTAGCTCAAAGTGCGACGTACACGACCCCTCGTCTGTGGCTTCTTACACCTTCCCAACCTTTCAAGCTTTTCTCAAAACCGTGGGAGACTTCTTGGTAATTCTCCTTTACTTCCAAGGTTCCCCGATGTTGGCCGCATTTCGCTGGCGGGAATGGTGACTGGAATCGATAAAATCCAGCACACGTTGAATACTTGTTGTATCGGGATTAGTCAAAGGAAACGAAGGAACATCAAAGATCCAGGAAACAGATACTCTCCAACAGTGCAGAAGAGCTCTTCTGGAAGCCGCATAAAAAGCTGTTCATGGACGTCCAGCGGATTAAGAATGACTGACAAGGTGCAGCTTCCATACCTGCATGGTTATCTGACAACGTTATTGAGAAACATGTCTTATTGTAAGAGTCCTTTGGGTCAATTCGTGTTACTTTGTCTGCTTATTTGACTATATAACTTTCCGACATAGAATAAAAAGGCCAACGTCTGATGCTCACGCAAACCTGTAGTTACGATTTAACCACCTTTTGTTGTAGCTTTTGTTACAATTTTGATAACATATTAGGTGCTTGCCATTAGGCCAACTTCTTATCACAACGTCTAGCCATTCGATAGTTTGGGAATCTATCACTGAACGAGTTGGAACTATACCCATAGCGTCATTGATCTGACCATGCTACTATGCTATTCTCCTTCCCCATGTCGTTCGCTTGATTTCCTCCACAGTCCAGGTGCTACCTATCGTAATAGACTAACTGCATATCCTGCACTTTTGACTATCTCCCTATCGCGTGGGTATGTCGCCACTCGAGTCATAACTCATGTTTCTAACCCTGAGGCAATGTTTTTGTACCTTGAGTCAGGGTATACAAGTAGGTTCTCTGTCTTATCACTTTTCCCCAGAGACGTCGAGGCCGCTCCAATCAGCGAATCTTGCCCAATCCCATCTCCAGATGCCTCCCAGAACATTGCCCCTCCCAAACCTTGCTGTTTTAGATACGCCACCTTTTTCCGGACCGCGTCTCGACTGTCATACGAGTAAATACCAGCGCCGGATTGGTGCTTACCATAATATGCCTGAGCCTTCTCGTCATACATTGTTGTGAGACCCTGCTTCAGCAAAGCTTTGTAATCCCAGATACCAGCCTCCCAGCTGCCCATTACTTTGTTGGCAAGTCCCACGCCGGAATACGGCTCCCCCCTATCAGATGCGCCCAGAAACGATCGGCCATATACCGGCATGCCAAGGACGAGTTTATCGGCAGGAACCCCGGCATGGCGGTACGCTTTGACAGCATCGTCTGTATTGAATGGAGTAGACTGAGGACGATCTGCATTTGCATAAATATTGGCGTTGTGACCTGCTGCTGGACTCCAGGATCCAGAGTAGTCGTAAGTCATGAGATTGATGTAGTCAACCTTACCGCCAAGATCAGCGAGGGGTAACTTGCTGTAGTGGGCGGACCCTGCTGGAGCGGCAATTGTTAGATAGAAGTGATAGCCTGATGCGTGCTCGGAAGCGTAAGCATCCAGCTCGGCTCTTACTGCTTCGAGAAGGAGGACCATGTTCGAGCCATCCTCACGAGTAGCTGGGTACTCCCAATCAATGTCGATGCCGTCAAAGCCCCAGTCTTTTACAAGCGTTACGGCTGACTTGGCAAAAGTAGATCGGCCAGTGGCACTAGCTCCAGCAGTGGCAAAGTTTGTCGACCAGGTCCAGCCGCCTATCGAAAGAAGGACTTTAAGCTTACGGTGAGTTTTTTTTGAGGAGAAAGAGTTGCTTAACACATCCAAAGGCGTTTTGTTCGTTGCCTTCAAGCCAGGCTATATACCAAAGATTGGACCTTTGTCAGCGACTGATTATGCCCAAATTGAAGTGTTGCTCAAATACTCTAAGAGGCTGAGAGGGCTGCAATATGGAAATGAGTTACTTACCATCACTCTCGTAATACTTTTCTAAATCTGCGTACGTGTCGGCTGTGAATCTGGAGATCGTCAGAAGTGATGCTTTTATGTCCAACATATTCCAGATAAACCTACACAGTGCCATCAGCCTGTACATCCATGAACGCGTATAACACATGGGTTATACTTGACACCGGAAGGCTTTGTGGTTGGAAGTCTCTCTCATATGTGCCCCTGACGTACACACGTAAGGTCAGCAGTTGTTATCAGGGGGGAAGGTCCGGCTGAACCCAAGGCTAGATATCCCGAGTTGTGGAAAGTTAACCTGGCTTAACGGAGTCATACCAATTGACGAAGTAAACCATATTTGCATATCCTCTGTCATTTTGTACAGGTTGTCGCTGGTTCAGTTGCAACGCGTCGCTTTCTGCGGCGCTTAGCAGAGGCTGAGTCGCAACGAGCAGAAACAGCAATCTTAGGAAAATGACCGTCATGTTACAAGCCATGTTACAATGTCGAGATTTCTAATATGATATCGGTTCGTTGAAAAGGGATACGAAAGCTGGTATAGGTTGTATTCTCAACAGAATTCCCGGTAGTAAAAAATGATGTATTGTAGCTGAAAGGTTATACTAGACAGATATTGAAGGGTTAAAAGTAGCAGCAATGACTCTGTCGTATGTGGGGCTACAGCATAGCGAAATTGAAGTGGGGGATACAAGCCGGCCGTATTTGGCGGATGACGCCTACAGGCCGATTTCCCATATCTCTATGTATCTCAAACGTCATTCGTAGCCGTTGTCGGTATGTAGTAAGCCATATCGACTGGTCACTCCCTTCTCAAAGTATCTATGTTGATTAGCCATATCCTCCACTTGTCTGAAGATTCCTCAACATCTACCACTGCCTGGAACTAGAGGGAGGTACTGAACAATAAAAGATATTAACTGTCCGATGATAAAGACTTAGGCGTTGATCTTACCAACACATGATAACCTGTAACAGCCATTGAAGTAACTTGATACGCCGAACACCTGATTGATTTTCTTTCGTCTTAAGCCATGAAGCAATGGTCACAGGCATCTGTTTTTGAATGGGGATGCTGTTTATGTGGGTAACAATACTAAAGTACCCTTTTCTCATGCTTTATCGTTTCATGTCAGGGGAAAAGGAACAAGATGTATTAGCTAAACGATCATCTCGCAGGTCGCCCTCACATGACTCTACGTCCTTATGGTTACTGGTCTATGCGACATGTGCCTGATACCCGACTCGTCCAATTCGAGGTTGTTTCCAAGGCCGATTATGTCCTCCGTTGATTTTACTGTGTTCTTTCCTCATACAAGATGTCCGGACTGCCCGTTTTGGTCTGACACTACAGCCAGTAGCTCAGGCCATCTTGTGTACATCACATTCGCAATTTAGTTTATCGTGGCGCAGCTCGCGGTTGAAGTAGTGTTATGACATTCAAAAGCATAATAGTGTTGATACAATTAGCCTTTACAAAGCCTCTCCCTTCCCTGCGCGAAAGTTGTGTGTGCGTATACACTGTTACTATGCGTTTCGATAAGTCCAGCTCCTATATCCACTGTCCGTTCCTCTCCGTCCACCTAGACGATCGGATTGTGATGGAGTAAATTCATCGCCAGCAGTTGATCCAGTTGCCACCCTTGTTCTCTGTAGTTCCTCTCGTCGATGATACGTGTCGCTGCGATGTACAGTTTCGGGTTCTGATATTTCGAATCTCACCTTTTTAGTACCTTTGCTCATAGCAGGTTGAGCATCCGAGTCTTCTTCCTTCGTTCTCTTGTCTCTTGAATATTGCCGCTGTGATTTGCTCACATTTCTGTCGCGCTCATTCGCCGGCGACGATGACGCAGATGGCTCAGGGCGACGTCGAGGTTTACGACGGGATTCAGTGTAGGGCGGATGAAGGTACTGTGTGACTATGTGACAGGTCTCATAATCTTTTGAGTTTTTACAGAACGTTGTCTCTATCGTTTTCCTCGGGTACCCTCGGTAGCAAATGTAGGGGAAATGGTCCTCGATGCACATGTCGTTCTTTTTTTGTGGTTATATAGGCAGCGTGTATTTAGTGGGGTCACGTCAAACAAGGGTGTCGATGGTCCAGTCCAGCGGGAGGAAAGTTCTACACACGTATATGTGTGTAAACATTTGCAGTTCGTCACTATTGAAAACGAAGTAATCGCTTGACAATTGAGTTGAATGCCTGGACTAGCTCAAGCGACGATAGAGGGTTTGGGTCGATGCCTTAAACTGTCGTACGGAGCTATCTATATAAACGACTAGGGTTATTGGCTTAACTTACACAAAACGGCAGCGGAGAGTAACGAAACTGTTACTATGATCACATATTGCCCCACACACGGTTATCTTATTGATGGGGCAGAACGGACCACTCTGTTAACAGGAAGAAACAGGAAGGCTACAGCCAATTTCTCTGCACAGATTTCTCTTATTATCATCGTCTCAAATCTACCGTTGGAAGTTCTTGGCTGCAATCCGGATACAAAATCGACTTTTAGCAGACGAGTCATCTTAGACCAGTAGTTAGCGACTAGGGTTATTTGTAAAGTAAAGCGAAATCAGAGGCAGCCTAGCTTTCTACGTAAAGTTTCTGAGCACGGGCCATTTTCAGATTAATATGGCTTAGACAGCGCATAATACGTCGTATCGAGCCTGTTGTGATCAGTCCCACCACTTTTCGTCAATGGCTAATTGGCTATCATGATCGTTTACTGTCAACTAAAACGGCCATTCATGGCCACGACAAACTGATCATGTGTTGGGTCACTCACGGTGGTACATAGCATATATTTATAGCACATACTTGTTCGGATCTGTTTATGGCCACCCGAATAGCTCAATGACTCTACTGTATTTTATGAAACCTGAACTCTGTCTAACAACAATGACCATCGAAGACCCATGATGACAACTCTTACTGAGCTACAGCCGATGATAAGAACAGAACTTCGAGGGTCAATTAAAGTTGTCAATGTATCAAACAAAAAATCTAGTAGAAGCCATAAAACTTTCAATTCATCAAGCCCACCTGCTATAATCCACGACTCGTCAGGACTAACCCCAAAGCCTAATTTACCATCTACTTCTCCTTAGTTTAGAGAGCTATTCAGCTATGCTTCATACTTACTACGCAGTAGCGTGTCGAGGTCTCGATCCCTGAAACCGAAACGGCCCATACTAGTGACTAAAACCATATCATCGTCGGCAAAAGACATGGCCTTGGTTGATAGGCTCATAGCAAAATTCTCGACATTAATACCCGTCGCCACATTCAATACCTTGATGGTCCCGTTATCTGATCCCGATGCAATGAGTGTGCCGTCGTTCGAAAACACCGCAGAGTTAACCCAAGCTGTATGACCCTCGAGAGTCCGTTGCTCTTCACCTGTCGCCACGTTCCATATCTTGATAGTCCCATCATCTGATCCCGATACGATGAGCGTGCCATCGTTCGAAAACGTCACAGAGGTAACCTGTCTTCTATGACCCTCTAGGGTCTGTAAAGCTGCATTCTAGTCCAAGCTCATTTTTGGTAACAGGGAAATCCACTCAGGGATGATAATGGTGCCGACGATAAGGCGAAAGATTTCGGTGATGGTGCGCTTCTCTTGTACTAGCCTATCGACAACTTGTTGCTCAAGGACTAGTGAGTAGGGTCATGTCAAGCTTAGAGGCTCAACCGTTGCCTGTGTGGTGCAGTATAATCCGTAGAAGCTTATCAGGGCCCACCAAGGCTTAATAAATAGCCTCAGTACAGCGCTTCAGATCCACACGTGACTCAAGCCAATCAATGAGGTCGTTCGAAAGAGGTGGTTGGGTATGGCTAAAGCCATAGGACATTGTAGGGTGACGCGTCAGTCGAAAAGTGTTATTCTAGGCATCCCTCCTGTTTGCCTAACCGAGGATAGTGATTTTCCTTATCAATTGCTTATCGATAACTGCTTCACAACGCTATGCAAGATTATCAAAGGGAAGTGGGGCTACTCTGTTTCTAACCCTTCTTTGAAAAAAGGGGGTCACGAAAAGAGGGACAAAGAGATCAAAGGGCATGGGCCTACTGTACCGTACGCTGTGTAAGCGGCCGGAAACTTCTAGCTAGCTGCAACTAAGCGTCTTCCTATGTTTTACTGTCGTGTTTTCGTTCTTGCATCCTCCCCATCGTTTATTCTCCCTCTTTATTCTGTAACAAAAGCCCAAAATTGCCGCCATGGAGGATGATGACAGTCAGGTGTTTGACCCATCGCAGTGGGACTACGATAACTTCGACTTTCACATGCCATCGAGTGAAGCTGCAGGTGCAAAAGGAAGGCTCTCCAAGCTCACGAATGACACAGAGCAGAACCTTGTGCTGTCACCCGGCGCATTCTGGGAGACGACTCTCGAGGCGAGGGTAGATAGGTTTTTGATGCAGAAAACCCCACGAGGTAAAATCCACGTGCCTGAAGAGTCCATCGTTGTCGTCTCCGTCAACGACCGCAGCGAACGAGTTCTCACGAATCGATTCGATGAATTCGATGTTGACTGGAAAATGACTGAAGAGAAGCTCTGTAAATGGTGCCCTCTTTTCCGCGCAGGAAAGACGTGTATGATCTTACGGTCAACATCAGATAGCTGAGGCACCATTTTGGGTCAGCAGGCTGAGGCTTGCTATTCTGGACGTCTGAGGGCGGATGAAAGTTGCCTGCTGTCTAGCCGCAATGACTAACCAGTCATAGAGGGTATGCTTTTGACATCGGCATACGTCTCTCAGAATTCAACATTAATATCGATCAAGATGTATAGTGTTTGCATTCCTTGATTGCGATCTGTCATAAACTTTCTCTTACACATCCTATAACTTATCGCTCCATCGATGGTATTTTTTCCCCAGTAAAATTTGAAAGAAGTTGTGTTGACCTTGAGAATTTGTCGAACCTCATACCAAGGGCGGAGCAAGACTTTAATTCCCCGCCATATTGACACCTGCATTATGGAGACTTTAAATAGAAACGAAAATTGTGAAGTTGAACTTACTCAAAGGCGTAAAAAGCAGTTAGCTTCCATTTTCTATTTCCATAGAGTATAGTTATGGCGGCATTGAATTTCAAGGAAGCTTATCTCACTTGGAACATTTTGAAAGCCCACAAGCGGAACGGCCAACAAGTGTTGTGGCCATGGTGAATATATCATCGGCTCAATGGTTGAGAGCTCAAGCGTGTTGATTGATGTATTCGGTTTGTGGCGAGCAGTTTAAGAAGTGTAACCCTTTTTGCCGAGATACCGCCCAGCACGACCGTCATCAATCGCAAGCGCATAGGGTTATTCTCCTCATTCTCCTCTGACAATCTTTCTTCCCACCGATTTAAGTCCTCTCCCACAATACACACAGCTCGGTACTGCTTGCAAATTGCCTTGATTCCCTCAATCCCACTATTCAACAGTTCTCTGACGTTTTCTGATGCGGCCGCCCCCAAAGACTCCTCGAGATCTTATAGGTTGCTCGAAGTTTCCATCTCGTCCACCCAGTCGGGCACTTCCAAAAGCCTCGACATCTTCTTCAAACTTAGGTTGGGTTCTGTAAATAGCACACAGTTGGGACTGAAGATGTTCCTTAAACAGTGCAATGTATTCTGCAAGTAGCTTTCGGCATTCGTCCGCCTCACGGGTTCCCTCATAGATCACGTCAACTAAATCCGCAAGCGTGCTGAATTCGTCGGTGTCATGATTAAAAACCCAGAGTATATCAAATATGTGGGACAAGCAGATACTCTGAAGCACTCTTTCCTTCATCACCATGGATTCTGAAAGAACGTATAGCTTGGCAAAACCGATGAGGTTTGCTCGGCGATCAGCCGCTGTAAATATTAGCTCTCGACTAGCACCTACTGGTTCGTGCTCGAAATCATATTGTCGTTCGAAGATGTTCTTTTGGAACCTCTCGACCATTTCTAGTTTGGTTTTCTCATGGATAGTCACGCTGGAGCGCTCCAGCGTGTGTTCCATAAACCTGTCTATAGAATAAGGAAACTCGAGTGATAGGCCCCATGAATCTGCGCACAAAGCTGGATGTCGGATAAAGATATCCGGGATGAAGTTATGTGTGGTTGTGAACTCTCCCTCGTCGTCGGTGCCACTGCTGTCGGTGCCACTGCTGTCGGTGCCACTGCTGTCGGTGCCACTGCTGTCGGTGCCACTGCTGTCGGTGCCACTGCTGTCGGTGCCACTGCTGTCAGGAGTCGAAGGTAGCGATGTCGCGTCTGTATTGGTCACATTGAAATAGTCGAAAGACCTGCTACAGACAAATTGCACAAAGCGGAGAACAGTCTCAGAGTCAAAGCCGGCTGCGAATCTGTAACTGGGGCTCGTTGAACTTTTCGATTCGTCACTTGTGCTTTCCCTCAATACCTCTGACTGACGGCCAGCAAGAACTCTTAGCATATAGTATTTTTTGACCGTTGAGCCGTCCGCTGAAATAGCTTCAAGTGTCAAGGTTCCTCCTTCAAGCACCCTAGAGAGATGTTATTTATTAGCGTCGAGTTATTGGACATCATATGAATTTAAGAGCTTACTCGGCGTCCCATCGGTAAAGATCGTGGTCAGATGATAATCTCATAATGAAACGAGTCGTCCACGAACTGGCGGTTGACGGATAAGCTACCGACAGTTCCAATTGATATAAGAAACTTTGCGTTATAGTTCGGTTGCTGTCTCGACGGTATGTGGACGGACATGGCCTTCAAGTAGTCTTTGGCCCTTATAGACTCCCTTTCCCCTTATCTCTGCATCCTCATCTCGATTCTTATTACTTAATTTCCTGGTGCTGTTATCACTTTTACAATGTGATAGATCATGCAGTAATTCCAAGTGTCAGGGAAGCTAGCGTTTAGACGGATACATATCCCCGTTCAGGGATGAGCCCTGCAATCGTAAGCAATATTTGGCTTCACCTGACCTATTTCTAACCCCCCTGCCCTTGTTTTTGTTCAACGAGCTCATTTAAATTAAAGCAAACGATGGTCAGGACGGATGAAGAACGGTATCATGTGAGGTTTCACGTGACGTGCGATGATCAAGAGACGCTTGATCGTAGATTATGAAACCTCGCTCTATGGCACACACAGGGTCTACGCGACATCACGCAGAGGTCAAAGAGGCAGAGAATCACACCAAGAAGAAGCCGCTGGAGGAGAATCCATATCTTGAGCCCAAGCGCCCACCTGGACACGAGGATACGCCACTCAAGTGGCTACAAGATGATCCAAGGGTCACACCGGAGGCAAAAGCAAAATGACACGAATTTGCGGAATGAAAATGAAGAATAGTGGAAGTCTGTCGAAGTCAGGTTACACTAAGAATTAGACTTAACGAGTTTGACAAAAAGAGAATACACTAATCAAATAGATCAGCGCATTCATACAGAATGATTGTGAAAAAGAATGGCACAACGCTGATACGATTATGGAAGGGAGTTCGGCAAGCAAGTACTTGAGGTCAGATCAGATGTACAGCAGGGAGTAGCTTTCTAGACAAGACAGTTGGGGAATGTCTACTACCTTCCAATGTCTTCCATAAACTTATGGCCAGATGTGCAAGTAATTGTAACCCGCCCAAGCCAGTTCTACATCCACTTTGTTACGCAACGTATCAAGCGCCGTTTTCGATTCTGGATAAGTAAAACCTTTGGATAGGCAATTAAATAACATCAAGCATATTTGTTTGCCCAAGTGGTAGCGGTGCAGAGTTACACCCAGGGGTCACGTTGATATTGTATACCAAAACCGTTGGTATTGTTACGTGAACTTTCAGATAAGGTGAAATCAGAGTCGACGACAACACTTTTGACAGGGTTGACAAGGTTGACAGGGGCGGTCCTTGCTCTCGAACGTCCGATAGAAACTTGATGGTTGGATGTCATATCGCGTACTAGGTTAGTATCTGGAAGCATGCGCTCAGGTCTTGTGCGCTTCAGCAACGGCCATATGGTTGGCAAACACCCAGCCAAGATGCCCAAAGCCGCTTCTATGATGGTCCACTTCGCGACATCCCTGTACCTAGGTGAGCAATTTGCATTACGTGCCAGTAAAAAGATGTGCGTCTCACACTGTTTCGTATAGAAAGTCTTCTGGGTGTTCCAATATCTTGATGTATGGAACACGGGCGATCATCGCTGCCCCAGCCCTATGTACCCCCATTTGTCAGTTACATCCAATCGTAACGTAGCGCTTGCCAGACTCATTCTGCTGCGCGGGGAGGAAAACGCAGTTAGCAAGCGGGTGGATGCTCACAATACTCCGAGGCTCGATAGGACTTGTATTTTAGCCTTGGTCTTCCATGGTAACTGGGTTTTCCAGAGGCTTAAAACCGGAATCAGAGCTAAGAGTAGATCTGTAACGGCAAGAACTATACTAAGCACTATACCGGTGATGGGAACGATGCTACGGTAACAGGTTCCGGAGCCAGTAGGACGGGCGACTTGGCCCCAGTAATAGCCTACAGGGGAGCATTGAAAAATGGCAGCAAAGAAGAAGACAACGGATGCAAGCCAGACGCAAAGCAGCGACGTATTCAGGCCTATCCGTAGGAAAGGTCTATTGATGACAGGCCCATGCGCGATCCATAGTATACTTGGCGGAGATACAAGATGACTGATGTTTTGACGAAGCAAGAAAGTGCAGCATATATTAGTTCTCCAAAATACCAGCTTTAAACCCTTTGACAGCCTGCAACTCGTTCAGGTCAGCCGCTCTCTGCCCGATGCCGCCTTCAACTATACCAAGCAATATGACAACAGCTTGAGCGGTATAGAGAAGCTGGATAGGTCAGCATTGTTAGTGCCATGTTGCTTATTCGGAATTTGGCCTTTAGAGATATAGAAGATGCAAGATGGCTATAAGCTGAAGGAATATGAGGGACGGAACCTAGCCTTACCACTGATGTATACATCAACTTGTCATGGGCTGCATGAGTTCCCTCATCCTCGTCTTTTTTCTTTCTGACACATTGTGCCCAGAGCCGCAGGCATCCTGCTGCGGAGACCAATATGGTGCAGATAATTTGAGTAATAAAGAGCTCGAGAGCCTTATCACTTGTTTTCCAAGTCATCGTCCCGCGATTGGAACCAGACGGCGGCTATACAAACGCTTGGTGTTAATGGAGGAGACGCAGCACTCAGTTGGCGTTTTATTGCAAAAGACACGAAACGAAAAAGTAGAATGGAAAACGACAACCGGCCATTTTCTGCCACTCCGCTTGTGCTCTATAGTGTACAGGTTGGATACAATCAAGCCGCTGTGCAATATTAACATGCTCGCCAGGGTGGGGGATATCCCTCCGCCCAGTTAGCACTACATCTAACGTATTTCAGCTGCTTCGTTCCATGTATAGCTGCCTGTCAAACAACTTGGCGATTCCTGTATGGGGTAAAGATATCGGACCCTGATCGGTAGTCGGATGCCAATACCAACGACACCAGTAACGGATACTGATGATATGTCCCTTCGTCACAAATTCTCTAGGCACGGATTATATCCTGGCTGGAGTGGCGTAGCTCAGTGTGTAAGCTGCAATCATCGATCTACATAAGCACGACGCATTGCGTTCATTTCGGCCGCCACTGTGTCATTCAAGGTTCAGCGCTTTATGATATACTTGAAGATACAGAACTGTCCAAGATTATTAGCCTTCATCCTGTCGTATCGACATCGCCTGATCTTGTGCTGAAAATACAGGTAATATGGTGGAGCCTCGAGCCTTCTCCATTCGAGGTAGTAGATATATGCAGCTAGGCTAACAGTGTGTGGCAAGACGAAGTTTCGTGTTCGGGCAAATTCTTGCCAGCCTTTTTTCACTCATAATTATCAAAGAGCCCCAATTGCCTGGTAGAGGTATTCTAGGGACGATTGCGATTCATTAGCTTTGGATAATGATCCAATCCTGCCCTATACCTTTAGGACATAACAGCAATAACTGCCCCCTTCCCCATCCTATCGAGGAACTGTGATGCGGATCCTTTTACCCTCTCTTTAACCAAGGTATCCATGCATTTTGCCTTGCTCGTCAGCCTTGGTGCGGCCATTGTCGCCAATGCTGCTGAGTCACGAAACGTTCTCTACTATGATCAGTAAGCTACTGTATTCTACACTCGATACTAGAGTTATGACGGATTGACGCTGTACAGATGGCATACGGCTGACACGCCACCTGCGTCTAAGACCAAAGCGGTTACTCATGTCATGATGTCCTTTGGCAATTCGTCCTTTTTCGCAGGTCTGCCTGCGCTCGAGTACCAACCTTTTAAGCCACTGAATGAGGTTCGTGAGCTTTTTGACCATAAGGTGAATATCTGTCTCGCGGTAGGAGGCTGGGGCGATAATGCCGGATTTAATGCAGGCGTTCAGACAGATCTGAGCATCGCAAGTTTTGCCAAGAACGTTGCCACCACTCTCGATAGGTTCGGCTTTGACTGCGTGGGTGGGTATCTCTAAGATGGGATTACCATCATCTGGCTAACTCACTTGTACAGACATAGACTGGGAGTATCCTGGCGGTAATGGGCAGGACTACAGGCAGACAAAAGAGTCCGAAAATGCGAACCAAGTGAAGCAATTTCCAATGCTCCTCCAGGAAATAAAGCGTTCCATCGGAGAGAAAGAGCTTTCCATAGCCGTTCCGGGACTTCAACGAGATATGATCGCCTATAAATCTAATGTCGCTTCCAAAATCACCGAGGCCGTAGATTTTGTCAATGTACGATCTGTGGCTATAACCCATTACTTTCAGAAATGGATCAACCTGCTAACCATATTAGGTTATGAGCTATGATCTTATGAACCGCCGAGACGGTCTCACTTCCCACCACACTTCAAGACAAGGTGCTGTCTCCGCCATCGAAAGCTACATCTCTTCAGGCTTCCCAGCCTCCAAGCTTGTCATCGGCATTCCTTTCTACGCTAAGTGGTTTACCACAAAGAAGGGTCATACCTGTAGTCAGCCTACGGGCTGCCCAACTGAGCCTCTGGAGAACATTGACGGCGGCGATACTGGAATGTCCGGTGCCATGACCTTTGAAGTCGCTAATTTTGCTGACCCCCCAGCGGAGTTGATAACAAGTCCCGACGGTACGTGTGGTGCGGGCACAAGTTTCAAGTGTGCTGAAGGATCTTGTTGCGCGCCTTCTGGATGGTGGTAGGTACCCGTCACTGATTCAACGAAACGGTAGCTAACGGGAAACAGTGGCTCAACTCCAAAGCACTGCAATACTGGTTGCCAATTTCCATATGGTAGGTGTGACGGGGTTGATATATCACAGTCATTCCGAAAGGCCATTGAAAATGGCCAGACTGATGACGAAAAGGGCGCTCAATGGTACTGGGATTCTCAAGCTGAAATATTCTGGTCATGGGATACTCCAGATCTTATACAGGAAAAGATCCGGTTGTTAGCAGCCAAAGGTATCAAAAGCGTCATGGCCTGGTCACTTGCACAAGACAGCCACGACTGGAGCCATCTTGAGGCTATGCAGACAAGCTTCGTGGCTGTGAACGCCTGAACTATGCTATAGGGTAGCAAAACAGAGCATAAAGCGATTGGCTACATCGTTATTTGTATTTTTCTATTTTCATACTCTTGCGATAGGACGTCGAAGCTCTCAGCTTTGCTAAGTATAGCTGGTAAAATACATGCTCGGCAGTGAATACATATTTAAATTAAATTGACCCGTTTAACATTGTCATGAAGCAACGCATTTTTTGACCATGACGGAATCTACTACCATCAAAGAATGTGGGAAACAAAATAGTGCTCCGGTTTCAGTGACCAGGGCCTTGAATCATGCACCTAGAGTTAGAGTTATACAGTATTAGAGTTGAATCGTTTTCTATAATACATGTGTCTCGGTTGGGAGGGTGGGACGCAAAGGCTTCGAAGTCAAGCTATTTTGTCTGACATAAAATCCAGGACAGGCCTGTACTGCCGGTTCGGTAACACCGTGCCCATCAGCACTTTTGACACTTTGCTCTACAACCGGGTGTTTTTCTCTCCACCATAGTCCACTAACGATATGAGGGGGCATCAACACAGCCAATAATGGCCGCCCTCGTTGTATACATAAGGTGCCATTCCTGCCTCTGCTTCCTATCTTGATTTATTGTCAGCTGTGCTGTAATGCGAATCAACTTAGTATCAGTCCGAAAAAAAAGAGAAAAATGAGACTTCTTCGGCCCTTACTTCATTGTATAATCTTCGGTTCTGTATTAATCGCCACGATCGTGCTCCTAAAGCATCCAAAGAACGAAAAGCAAGGTATCTTCAAGGTCTCGGTACGTCCTTCTGTTGTCAAAGCACTCATAGGTGTTGTACCACTGACGAGAAGAAACAGTTTGGAACCGGCTTATCGGTCCGCCAATTGCCAGGTCCGCTACAAGACATTCCGTCTCAGGCAACAAAAGTCGTTAATGATGCCGGAGATATCGCAAGTCATGCACCGATAGCAGTGTCTGAGGCAACGAGAGTGGCAGGCGAAGCCGTAGAGAAAGTGCATACCGCCGTTGGAGCTGTAGAGTCATTGGTAAGCCAGTTCATACCGAAGGGATGTAAATTCGGAACCGTGTACGCGTGTGTCGACTACGGCGACGACACGAAATGCACGCCGTATCTAAAGGATGGCCAAGGCCCCTGGAATGAGCTTGATGATTTATTCGGGAATGGAGGGACTTCAGAAGGACTATCTAAGAAAATCGCCTCTTTACAGAGTAAAATAGGGACCTTGGAAAACCTGTCTAAGGAAGTCACCTCGCTACAGGTTTTTGCTATTCCTGGGATCATATTTGCTGCTGTGGCTCTACTATTCTCGAAGGCGACTCCGATTTGGTTCCGTTGTAAGGTGGTAGTCGCGATGGTCTCCAATATGATTGCTGTCGCCATGTTCGCTGTCCTGGTAGGCATTGTGGCTACAATTTATGGGGTTGGCAAAGGTCTTGAGGAAGTCACTAAGGGCAAAATGGAGGACGGTTCCGTTTTCCCAATTTCCATTTGTATCCTACTTTTGTCTCTCGCACAAACGGGTATGATCATAGTAGAGATGCTCGCCTGTTGCTGAATAGCATGGAGAATTCTTCTTGGTTTGTAGCGACAGGATGGGTGGACGAATATGTGCGCGGACTAAGGACGCGTAATGCACTAACGAAAGAAGGGTAGCTTAGTGGACGTGGTTGTTTGCCGTTATCGGCTGGCAACGAAACCGTTATCTCGGGACCATTGATAACAATGCCGTGCGTTCGTAACAACATGAACCGAGCCCTCCAGGGTGCCAGAAGTGATATCACAATAACTATCTATTTGAACCCCTTTATTCATGTGTAATGATTTAACTGCCAACCCTACGAGTCTGCTAGTCTTGTAATGGCCATTCTGGCATAGACTGTGCGCAATGTGCTCTCGCTGAACAATCTTGACCCCCCATTTTACCTCTAGATTTGGACCTTGTCTCAAAACATGCCGAAAGCCAATGTTCTACATGCACTTCTCCGCATCCAAGATCCGCCTTTTCAGGCTCCATCGAGTGTCTGGTTTCTCTTGTCGAGGAGTTAATCTAGGGAAAAGAACATTACGAAGGTCTATGATGATTGTACTATATACATGCCCATCTCAACACGTCTTTACACTATCGTTTGACCTGGACTAAACTGATAACGGATTACACATTACTTGAACTTTGTATTCTGACTTATTAAGCCGAAAGGTCTCACCATGGGGTTTGTGATCGACGGAAAGGATTGTATGGTAGGTTTTCAAACTACACTCCCCTTATGCCTTAGATATATGTTAACAGGCGTCTTTAGATCTCGGAGTGGATCTTGCTTCCTATATCGTACATGTTTGTCGGCCTGCGTATCTATGTCCGCCTTTGCCGCACTCGAAAAAGGTTGAATTGGCCTGAATACCTCCTGATACTTGCCGCTCTGAGCGCCCTCGGGTTGATCATTTGCGACACTCTGACGTATCAGATGGGCGTCATGGACGTCTATGAGACATCCGTAAAACTATCCAAGGTAAGAGCATGTTCGGAGGTGGCATCTATGCTCGTAGCAACCACTGACATATTGGTTGAGATATCCTTCGCGTCAAATTACTTTTACGATGTAGGCATAGGCTTTCCCAAGTTGAGCATATTGGCTTTCTATTGGACGTCCTTTCTGCACTCCGACTTCATGGGATCTCGCATGCGAAAAGGACTTTATAGCGTCACTGCCTTCGTCTGCTTGTCCTATGTAGCCATACTTTGGGATGATACGTTCTTCTGCGGCAAAGACGTCTCTGTTCAATGGAGCCAACAAAAGGATGCTTGCAGTGTTTTCTACGCACTCGAGCCATTCGTTCTTAACTTCACGCTTGACTTAACTTGTTACATGGCTAGTGAGTGACCACCCCCTTCCGGTTTCTGTTTACGTGTAGGCATACTGAACTCCTTGTCCCCAGTCTCCATTTTATCCTTGATATTAGTACTACGGGGTATAATTCGTTACTCGAATGTTGTCGGGGTTACACTGGCCCTCGGTGCTTTGACTATCATGGTCATCATAGTACGGTTTATCACGCTCAAGGTCGGCACTGGGCAGGAGAATCTTGTTTGTGAGTATATTCGCTTGTTGCGATAAGATAAGAGAGAAGCTAATGCGTTTTAAACAGATCCTCTTAGCATGCTTGAAATGTCTCTTGCCATCACGGTTGCATCATTGCCTGGCTTGAAACCACTTGTACACCCAGATCTCGCAGAGGAAACACCCATTGACGTGGTTGGAACGGAACAGAAGAGTTGAGTTCCGGTTAATTGGATCGTAAGGAATACTTGTGGCTTTTGCCTTTGGCTCCATCGAGCCCGGCCAGAAAGGCCCTGCGATTAGGTCACAGGGTTCACATGTTGTGGAGCACGATACAGCATCAGCAGATTGTTCGATCAGCAATACATGTGCTATGATAGTATTAATTACAAGAGGAGCCATATAAAGTGGAAAGTATTCAGAATGTAGTCTTGTAGTATAGTCATCTTCCTGGTTCGTTGAACTACATCATAATCGTTTGTTCTGGTCACGCAATGCATGTAAGCTTTGGTTGCGGTTAGAGTCAGATCGGGGACTTCTAACAGCATCTTTCATCACAGCCTTTAAAAGCCATCAACTTGCATTAAACAAAACATTACCGCATGGTAATAATCCTGAATTGAGATTATTTTTTCTGCGTATGCTGGGCTAACCATATTTGTTATCTGCCCTGTCTAGAGTCGGGAGAGCATCTCCTTTTGCCACAGTGTTGCCTGCATTGCAGTTGCAACCTGGGTGAACCGCGTTGAAGGCTTTCAGTTTGGTGCAATTGTGTTGATAGGTGGTAGCTTTCCCCCCGAACTTTCGATTCTACGAATGCCGTGAATTGTAGTGGAGGAGGCGCACATAGTGATCTTCCCTGGGCTTTTGTTTCCCGTCCTCTCGTTTAACTATATTGAACAAATAAATCATTTGCGCGATTTCACGATTTTCCTGTGGTACCGTAACTTCGTGAACTGGATCGGTTTTTTGTTGCCGAAATCAATACGTACACATTGTGTTTCAATTGGACCCACATCGTGAAACAGGTTCCTCGGTGGAAACCCACAATACAAAAAAAAATAGCTCCATATTGCACCCTACCTTGGACTATAAAGCCATTATCGGTCTCTAAAGATTGACCTTCCTGTGCCTGCTGATTGTCCCGTCTCAAGATGTCTCAAAGACGCAAACCAAATAGTTCCATTTATGGTATTACAAAAGTTATCCAACTGCGTCAGATTCGGACGGCAAAGACCTTTACGGACGTTTCCAACAAGCCAAAGGGCTTAGTCAGCACTTTAGGAGCCATAATTTGACTCGAGACATGACAGAAATAGTGTGCTGAGAGTCTCGTGAGAAACTTCCACGATGCTCGAGATTCAGATTCTGACAATTATGATATTTGTCACCATATAACCAAACGTTTCCACCTTCATTTCATATTTTCGTATGTCAAGCCACACGTGGAATTACCAGAAAGATGGAAACTGCATATCTGCGACTCCACCATCACGATGTGGCTCGGATACTATCCCGTCAAAGTCAGGAGATTATTGGTAGTGAAATGTCTCGATTGACGGCTGATGAGTACTTGGAAGATATAATAGAGCATATGAGAACTACGGAGGTATGTCTTCACGCAGCGGACGTTACCGGTCTTGTTCCCCTGACAGAATATCAGGAAAACACTCTTCCGGACACCTTCTTGATCGATAGACAGAGTGAGATTAACTGGTGGATGCGTCCATACCTTATCGACTTTCTTATCGAGGTCCATGCTGCTTTCGACCTGCGACCGGAGACACTTTTCCTTGCCGTCAATCTTTTAGACAGATACTGTTCGAAACGGATCGTACGTAAGGAATTTTATCAAATGATCGGATGCGTGGCACTTTTCATCGCTGCCAAATATTGCGATAAGAAACGACAGGTTCCCCGTATTGCAGACCTAATTAGAGTGTGCGGTAGAATATACGAAAAAGGCATGTTCCGACAGATGGAGATGCATATTCTCGTCACCCTGGACTGGGTCATCGGCCACCCTACCGCTGCGTTCTTCCTCGAACTCTGCAGGGTGGAACAGCAGGCCGACGACGAGATACATTGCATGGCTACCTACATTTGTGAAATCGCACTCTACCACCGCGACTTTGTCTCAACCAAGTCTTCCACAATGGCAGACTTATCCCTCGCTTTCGCAAGAATGGTACTTGGTCAAGACCGAAGTACACATAATCAGGGGTCCGAAAGTCCCATACTTGTTATGTTGCAAAAACGTGCACGCACACCATCAACTACTTTGGTGAAGAAGTACTCCAAGTATAGCTTGTATCAGGTGCCCCAGCGGCTTGCCAATTTCATGTGCACACAGGTCGCCGCTAGTCCATGAACTACTCTTCTTCCTTTACCTTGAATTTAACGATGCTTGTAGCATATCCCTGCGAGAGGTTAGCAACGATACATGTGTAGTTTCAAAACCCAGTGCAGAAGGAAACCGAATTATTCAAATTCAGGTTGTTGATATAGGGGAAGCGGTAGAACAACTCATCTATTGATGGTGTATCGATATGAACTTAACCTGGTGTAATCTTTCGTGCGCTCGCTTGAGTTCGAAATCGATAAGATGAAGTTACGCAAGGAATTATAGAGATCTGGCATTTCCGGTCTAGGTATTTGATTCGCAGTAGATACAATCATTTGGAAGCGAAAAGCCGTGAGAGAGAAGCGTTCGATTCGCTTACCATGAGGTTAATCGGCGTCCCTGGATCCGGAATCATAGCAAGAGTCAGAGAGCCGTGGTGTCTAGTGGTAGTCACGAAACTGATGACCCTCTTGCGCCTTAGCAGGCAAATACGCTAGTCACAATGGACAATGTGAGATTTCTCCCTCTTCTTCTTTCAATATTAAGTTTGAAAAGCAAAACGGGGACGGGGTTGTAGCATTGATCAGCCCACTTCGGACCACCGAAATACTTCTTATCAAATCATCAAGAAGCGGGAACATGGTAAAATAGGGTCGTTTGTAGGTACTAGGTTAACATATCTCTTTCAAACAAGTCAATAGAAACGTCTTTGCAATGTTATTCTACGTGATATATTAAAAACATATCCCAACGAATGTGATTCTGATACCTTCCTCCTACACTGGAACTTTCGATCTATTACTATCTTTCCCAGGTTCTCCAACAATCGTCTTAATGTTTCCTTTGGTGAACCTTTACCCATGGCCCGAAGCCTACAATGAGGATGCCATTTGACACTCTACACTCAGAAGTTGGAGCGGTATACCGAGATCTTAGGTGACAGCGTGCAACGAAATCACCGATGCGTTTTCTCTTGGAGAGGACCGCCAGCATGTATTGCCAGGAAGTTAACATCGTCAGAACTGACAACTCCAGATGCATCTTGACCCTGGTCGGGGTTGACGTCGTCATACGCGAACGCGTAGCCTTTCCCATCGACTTCGTACGAATGAACAATCCTGCTATAATGGTTGGTAATATTCACGTTGTAGTAGTGTTCATGGCCTAGACTCGGTTGCACATTGCCTTGGTTGACTAACAGAGTAGATCGTACAAAGCCGGCGCACAGTCGGGGAACAATAGCAGTATGAACTGCACTGTGTTTCTCGGAGATGGAAAAGGGTCCGCTGTTGCAACCCCAGATATCTTTACTATCAGGCTTTGAGAATCTACTTTTATTATCATCACAACTCAGCTCCTCCCCAACAACCCTGCATTTAGTCATTCCAGCACGCGACTGTGTATTTATGACAAGATCTTCTGTGGAGTATCTCACCCAAACATCATTAACATACCCCCTCCAATAGTTCTCAAAGACCATGGAATCAAGATCATGATAGTTACCTGGAGACAACACACGGATTGGCTTCGTATCGGTACCTGCGATACATAACGAGGCCCACTTGCGGCCATCTATCTCACCCTGTTTAATTAGGTCGTTGCATATTTTGGAAACTGCGTTGGTTTCGAGTCCAGCTGTAACCTGGCGACTTCCGCTATTGGTAACTAGAGTCATCCCTATAACTATCCCGACGAAGTCGACATAACTGATATTTGCGTAGAGGAGTCCATCCATGTACGTCAATTCTACGAAGCCCCAACTCACTCCTGCGTTGGGATCTCGCGTGTTCGTAACCGAAGGTTGAACTATACTGTCTCCTTGTCCTGTATCAACAACGAAGAATTTCAAGTCGTCACTTGAAAAGTACACACGTCCAGAACGGACGAACGAAGGGAGTGCGACGCTCAAAGGCTCGTCGGTAGGGCGAAGAATGAAAGAAAGGTCGTCTGTAATTTCTTTGGGCGTGCGAGACGCCTTGGCAGTTGGGTAAATAACTTTGCTATTGGGCCCTGCAAAAAAGACCTTACCCGCAGAGTCCAGCCCTAGGATATACGCTTTCACGTCTTTATCTTTGAAGTTGTTGACTAGTTTTATTTGCAAGTTTCGGGCATTCAATGATCGAGACGCTACAACATGACTCTTGCCTACTAGCAAGTTGGAAATGGTGACCTCGACGTCTTCAAGTCCTCCCGGGGTCGCTTTTGTGAAGCCTTGTGATGTCACGTCGTGTGGCCAATCAGGTGGGCATGTAATGATGCGAGATACTACTAGCACAATAAAAGAAATAAACCTTGAACGCAACATCGGAAACACGGGCTTTGGGCAGGGAAACAGGACGAAGAACCAAGAACCCAGTGAGGTGGGGTTGTTCGAGTGTGATACGGTATTCGAGCATTTATGTTCGGTAAGTCTTGGTATTAGGATATAGCAGAACGTCGACGGGAAATCCGTCTGATAACAGCCCCCCCTCAACCCTATTTGGAAAAATGTACATCCAATCCCTTTCAAATCAGTGGTAGAGCGTCCTAAATATCCTAATGGTTCCATTAAGTCTCCAGCGCAGTTCCCATCCAAAGAAGTTACAACTTGGTTCTAGAGTAGCTCGACTTCTATGAATATTTGAAGCATTTGTAGCCGGCAACTCCATAGTAATCTAGCTTAAATGACCTGCGAGGATAACTTGTTTATTGGAGGCTTTCGTGGTCTAGACACTGCTTGGGTCTCCAAGAACTTGGTAGCGATCCGCCTTCTTCGTTATTTGATTGTTGCTTTCTAGCTTTATCAAGAACCGCCAGTTATTTCTCATCTTCTCGCCCTCCTCTGACAATTTGCCATATTTTATACGAAAACCGCAAACTTCTTTCTTGGGTAGCCAGCGTCATAACCAGGATGAACAAACTTGACAGCCAGACGCATGAAACCAGCAGTAGCTATCTCCGATTAATGAAGAGTCTTGGTTCACTCTTGTTAAGGTAAGAATACGGACTTTTGGAAAGTCTTTCATGTTCATTTTGAAGGGACAATATACTTCACATACATTGCCCTGTAAACCTTGAACAAGCTTTGGCCTTCTCTGGACTTGTTGATCTAATCCTTCGGGAGGAAGGAATGAATGCAATGAAAGTAGGTCTTGAAATACGCCCACAGCAAGTTTCACATAACAGCTAGCTAGGCCAGTAAAAGAATTAACATATCTGCAATAGGTTTTTGGCAAAAGAGTCAACAATGAATGAACAATCTGGCCATTTCCGGCCCGTCGTAGAGCGAGAGTACTGCGCGTAAATTGCTGTACAGTGGGGTTCGATTTCAGTGTCAGCAGGGCGTCAATCCGCATTCATTGAAAAGAGCCGAGAAATGTTTAACTAAGACTATAGTACACACAGTGCGTCGTGTTCCGTACTAAGAAATGATAGTTCACGAACACTGTGCGTGCCTACTACAAAGCTAGTCCTCTTGTTGATTTTTGTATAGGAAATTATGATAATAACCTATTGACCCTGGACTCACACCCTTCTGGATCAGGTAAGGACTAAAGGAAAAGCCAGGCCAGTTTGGCTTCATCAGCAGGGCTTCCGGTCCGAACCATGTAAATACCCGAGTCGCCAGCGGTAATAGGTGATCCGCCCACGAAAGGTCATACTGACCCATCGAACACAATCGAGACCCTGACTTGGGCGCTCACGCAAATTCTATTGCGCAACTCAATCCCTTATAGCGACGGATACAAATTTGACAAAGTCGAGGCTGTCAAAACAGCCCTAGGCATACTATGGCCTGCTGCTTTTAGCAACCCTTATCCGTCAGCTGATCGACCATGTAATTTTCTCCATCTACGTCTTGGAGGTCACGTTCATGAAGAAGTCGAGGGCGTAGAGGCAATATGGGAAAGGCCTTCAAGCATGCCAAACCTACCCAATTCGACGCAATTGGCAAAAGCCTGCCAGGCATTAACAGAAGTGACCTCCAGAAGGAAATCGATCAGCGGGCCTATCATATCCTATATCGACAGAACTCGTTTGAAATCAGATAGAAGCACCCGACTTTCTGTCAAAGAATACCACACGGGATCAGAGAACAGGCTTGCTTCTAGTATGAGGACAAACATCGGTTACGAACTGGCGCCTGAAAATGTCGACCACGATGCCTACTTCATAGCCATGTTTCTGGCAATGGCTCAGAAGCACTTCTACGATGACTCGCCTGGTCTTGATAAATATGCCTCGTCGACGTCCCCGGAGCAAGAAAGTCATCCTTGCCCTGAATTTCACGACCTCTCCTTGCGCATAATCACTGATCACGTTGGCGTTGACGACAGCAACGCCGATGACAATTGCACAAATGAGTTTATTGTCTATACTGGCCATATTACGAGACGATTCTTGCAGTGGTTCCACCACCCCTACAAGGCCCCGCGTCTCCACGGATACCCCGCTACACCTGGCATCAAAATTGAATACACGAGAGTTCCTGTCTGGCCATTTCTGGGTCTACGAGAGAGACTTGGCAAAGCTTTGGGTCAGGAGATCGTGGGCACATTCGACCCTGCGGAGGTAGAAAGATGGGAAGACGATGGTGACAATAGACGGGGGAAGAGGAAAGCTTGCGAGCCTGAAATCATCGGCCTCACCAAAGCCGATGGCTCAAATGGCGATCTCTTTTCAAGAGCCTTGAAGAAGGTAAAATTTGAAGCTGCCAAGATCATTAACCTTACCGATTCTGATGACGAGTGGGATGAAGAGTAACAGTGAAAGGTTTTAATATATAGAAACCATCACCACCTTCCTTCGTCAAGACAGAAACTGAATCGAAGCCCATGGACCTGTTCCCGGACAATTCAGTCTCAGGAGTCCATCTGGGCACGAAGAAGCGGATAGGGGCAAGTATTGTCAAATCTGACGGGTTCTTGGACTCGGATTGGGACGTATGGAGACAGTTTTGCAACGCATGGTTATTTTGGAAGAAACAAAGGGACAGGAAGGAATGCTTGACATCTATTCGCCAGACAACCGCCATAGACAGATGCCATAGAAGTGCGTGGGAGAATGAGGGTGATCATTGTCACCAGGCGCCGAAGATAATAATTAAACAAATCATCAATTCATAGTACCACTCAATTGCGCTCGTGATCAGCATTTTCCATTCTCCAAAACTCCCTATCAAAGATGAACATGGAGAGCCAGACGACCTCTAGAAATCCGTAAACTGATCCAGTTGTTTAGAAATAACCGCGACGGAACTCATAAGTGTGAAATTTTAAAACATTCAGGTTACTGTCTCCAACTGGGATACTTAAACAGACGGTATCGGGCTTTGTACAACCCTAGCGCTAGTCGTTACAGATACTACATCCATTCGTTATTGGCCTCTAAGGAAAAAGTCTTGACTGGATGACATCCCTCATCTTATTCCTGCTTCGTAAGGGTAGGAACGTCCGGATAGTGGGATATAGAGTGCAAGGGAAGGTCCTTGTTCTTATGGCCTTTAGCTTCCAGCACCATAAAGATCATTCAAATGGTGAAATGAAACAGGGCTATACTAAACATATTGTACAGAAGTCTTGTCCACACTCGAAAGAGCCTGTTCCACATACTTTTTGTTTGTTCGGATTTGCCCTTGGCCTCTGGTTTATGATATCAGTCAGGACGACTGACCTTTCGCGCGGATGAGACAGTCCCCTGTTTTTGGGGGCCTGCAATGCGAAACGAACTTTCTTGGGCATAGGAGTTTCGTCTGACATGCTGTAGTCATATGAAAGGCTTCCTGGAGTTGCCTTTGATCTCAGAATCCGGCTTGGAAGCTTGGAAAAGTCCGACGGGGATTCATCCTCCTCCAATGGCCTCTTTCGCACGTACTTAGAGCGGTTTGACAGATTGCTTTTTGTTCTGGCCGTGTTGACAATGTCCGATCGCAGTATCCCAAGTGATTCATGAGAATTGGCATCCACGGGTAATGTGTCGATAAGCATGTTATTGATCTGACGACCCTCGTTTCCTGATGATACATCATCTTGGACATTCGTTGGCGATAGCTCGGTCATATCATCACTGCTTGACCCTTGTGAGCTGTCTTCCTCATTCCAAACATCGTACCCATTGCCCATACCACGCAAATGCCCATTATCAACCTCAAGTCTTCCCGTCACTAGATCAATCACATCGCTTTCGTTGTCAAGATCCTTTCCGTATCTGTTGTAGATATCTTCCATAGCTATCCTGTATTTTTCGGTGGCCCTCTCTTGACTTAATTCCGGGCCATCATGGGAAGCCTGACGATAGGTTCTTTCCGTGTTCGACATCTCGACTCAGTAGAGCAACTGTCAGGCTCATCAGTTGTAAGCAAATTCGTAGGTTGACGCAATGGAATATCTGTCCTAGGCTTTTACTCCGGGGAGTAACACGGGTAATAGAATGCTGTGAGACCGTATCCACCACGGGAAGTAGATCACAGTAGCGTACTTAAATAGCACGACACGAATGTGGGTTATGCGATTCGTAACTTGGTATATGGATAGCGTTGGGACTTTGTGGGTAAGTTCGAATCCTTAAATACAGCTCGAAACCAATCCAGATATCGACGGAAAGATGGTTTGCCCGGGAGCCGGGCGCGGCTACAAATCCTACGATTGGAAAAGGGTCCTACAACCGGAAGATTCAGGTGCTGGGGTTAGGAAGAGGTGAGTCATTCTTCAAATCATAGGTTTGTTGTTTTCTCATCGGGTCATCATTTTCGAGCGATAAGACAGCTCCCTTCCACTTGCTAGAATCGAAGATTCTGTATTGGCTGTATTGATTAGGAAACCGATTTAGTTTCTCTGGCCGCAATGCTACAAATTTCGATTAATGACAACTAAGAATACATAACAAATTTGACTGGTTATACACTTTTGCTTCTCCACAAAGGAGGGCCTGATACGCTGCATAGTTCCACACCAATAAAAGAAGCTTTTTATCTATAAAACACATTGCACCAGTATTACACTCTTTCCTTTTGGACTCGTCCTGAAGAAATCCGAAAAATGATTTTTTATCAGTGGCGATCAAGGATTCGAAACCCTTCTTTCTGATCTCCAGCACTATCGTTCACCGGTTAGGGATTCGCTTTCTTATATACAGATTGTTCTGCACGGCGATCAGATGCACTCAGACTGTGTGTTTCACAATGAAATGTCTTACAATACAGATATCTACCCAACGCGTTCTACGGCGATATTAATTTGCTAGATGTAGGTCCTAGATGGTAAAAGAGATGCACGGGTTGACAGTGAAAACTGGACGGTTTATCATCGGAGGCCGCAATCGACACATGCTTCAGCACGAAGACATCGAGCGAACGAGCAGGATTCGGTCATTCATTGATCAGATGGCTGGTTTACGACCTGTTTGTCCTTTAACCCTCCACTGTTTAGTTCGTGCTGTGTAAAAGTGTGTATTAAAGGTATCCCTTCCGCCGTTCAACTTTGTAGTTACATTGTGCTCACAGACGAGAGCCTGGACAGTACTGTTATTGCCTGACAATGGATAGTGGGTTCAAAGACTTGGTGGCGGCTATCAATGAAATAAAAAAGAATCTTGATTCTCGAACGGATCTTGAATTTCAAAAGTATCTTGAATTTCAAAGGTCAGTTATCAACTGCAATAAAATTCAATCTGCGGGCTCATGGAACGATGTTGATACTATACTGGACGAGATAATAAAAGATCCCAAAGCAGTTGCGGCTGGTGTTGCTGCCATGCCGGAAAAGCTCCGGTCTCAATTGACGTTAAAAAGTTGGAAGACCGATGTTATCAAAAACGTAATTACCGAATCCCAAAAGGATATACACTATGATCCGTACTTCATTATTCCAACTGTTTCTACCCAGGAATTTGTCAATATCTTACCGGCTTCGGCGCAGCAGTGTTATCTCTGTGGCAAAGGGTTCGAAGATTTCCAAAAGATTCTCTGGAAATACTGTCATAGGCATACTATGCACTATTGTTGTCTGAGGGATGAAATGAATAAAGACCGCCTCCCCCTACACGGCCCTTGCGGGTGTGATGGAACTGCGGCCCCAGACAAGTATTTTGAGGCTCGTCAAGGAACGAAGAAAAGAGTAGGTTGATATGAGATCCAAGACAAATTCCAATGAACTGTTCCTTTGGCGCGTCCACTTTCACCTGCAGGTTCATTGTCTAGATTAGATCTGTCTAGAGGTAGAAGATAGCATTGGCAGTACAAAATGCGACGACTCTTAAGCGAACCTTGCCGTAGTGAAAATTGCAGGGGCTGCGAGGTGATGCAATGCTAACAAACCCGATGCCGGGCTTGAGAGTAGGAGGACGACCAGTAGTTGACTGGAAATGAATTTAAACGTACATGGTGGGTGAACAACTGCGACTGCGGAGAACTTCTCTTGGTAGCAGCTTCATACTAACTTACTCTTCGGCAAGCTTGTTCCTTGGTGCCCCCGCTGCGAACAGCAACTGAATAGAAAAGAGTCTTGTAAGCAAAACAGATGATCTTTGAGAAATTCTTGCAATCGCCGTATCGAGCGCTATTGATAGACTTTATGTTCTAAGTTGAGAGTACCCCTGTCAGGGCTGCTGGCGATAGGTTCAAACATATGACTCGCAGGCATCTTCTCTATTAGGACAGGTGTTCACTGTTGTATGAAGGACTGATGTCTCTATATTTGATGCAGACGAAAGGAACAGAAAAAGGCGGGGAGGGAGGAAACAAGTGCCGGGATTTTATGTCTCCGCCCAAAACACATGTTAGGATAGTGACACAAAGAAGAAAAAGGATAGGTCACGTTCAAAATTGGTGTTATAATATTGGAAAAGTATGGATCCATTGCGTAAAACCTTATAACACAGGCGTGTGCACGAAAAAGGGCATAATCATCCGCACTTCAGGAGAAATGTATGAGTACGATATGTATATGAGGTAGATTTCACCCGCTTCTGATGTTCTTCCACCCCATACTCTATAGATTAATATCTATACAGGACTCCTTCGAAAGACCTCGCCTCTACTACTTTATGGTAAATCTCCGACGATCTGAGTGAAGGACAATCGCGCAAGTCCGTTACTGACACCGGTTATGGCATACTGATTTCCTAAGGGTGACGTAGTCCGTTAGTATGAGGAAGATGGACTTTGGGAAACGGAAAAACCGGGATTGTTTACCTCTAGGGACCACGAACATGCTGTCTTTGCTGATGCGGAATGACCGTTCGCCGAACTCGACCTCCACCTTGCCGGTATGGATGTGAAATATCAGCCGGCTCTCCCCAGAGTCTCTCTTCTCTTTCTTCTCCCCTTTTTCCAAATGCAGCACGCCGACAAAGATGGAAGTCATCACCTGAACTCTTCCAAATACAAGACCTCTACAGCTGCCGTGGAGTTGAAGAATGCTTTTGCTCGAGAAGGCAATCTCTTTTTCGCAATATTCCGTATCGCTATCTCCTAGATCTTGGCAAATTACGCTTTGGGAACCAATTGTTTCTTCCCAAGGTTCTGGTTCTATAATCGACGCCGGTTGGGTGGTTTCGTGTTCGTTTCGACGTTTCTGGCGATATACTCTAGCTGGACGTCTAGATGAATGATCCTGACCGCTGGAATCACGGTTGATGTCGACAGTTTTGGTAAAAAGGATCTTTCCAGAGCCGAATTGGTCTTCAATGACATCATTCTCTTCAACAAGCTCGTCGCATGATCCTATTGGCCTGAAAGAACACCTACCGAATCTAGTTGTATAGAATTCGTAATCAGGCAGGACCGTTTTGGTGTTCCTCTGGACGCGCCGATCGCTGAACTTCAATGTCCGTCGACCATCCTTTCTGCGCCGTCCTCTAGGCTTTCGGTTTTCTCCTTGTTCGATGTTTACTGCTGTACTATGTATAGGGCCAGAGCTACGCGGTTTCTCCGACGTTTTGAGACCCGTACAAGATTTTCGGGCCTACCTCTTCCCCTTCGTGGGGGGGCTGGCCCTGACGATCGCACAGATGGTGTTTCGGTTGCTATAACAGTGTCCGAGGTACCGGAAACCGTGGCTGTCGGTCTGGGCGTCTCTTCATCATAATGCCGAGATAGGCCATCTCCAAGGTCATCATCTTGCGGTATGTCAGTCATATCCTTCATGGTCAATTGCCGTAAACGTTCACTGATGCACATATCGAGACGGAATATGTGTACTGACCTCCTCGACGAGTGCTTCGGCTGAGACTGCCGCTAACATTGCATTGGGTGGCCCGTTGTCTTGGCTCCGGCGCCCTTGGAAGGTGGTCTAACGACGGTGTGCCGTTTTCCTCGGATCCGGTAACGACTCCTAGACTTGCACCCTCTCTCCTGTTGACAGCTGTGAGTAAATATGAAGGAATAAATATTATCTCAGCTAAGCCAAATTGGTTTATTTACCTTCCGGAATCCTCGAGAGTAGGGACGTCGAAGTCGTGTTTACGAGTTTCACGGAGTTGACGGGTCTCCATAGTACCTATTTAGATGGTTCTGTCGTATTCGTTGTCCTAGCGTTAGACTCCAATGCCAAATATCGACTGTGCTGATGACGGGGGATCGTAGAAGGGGTCGATACGAGAAGGGAAACGATATTATGTTAGAGAAGAAGGTCAAGGAACGACCTTTACTAGCAAGAGCAGCTTATTAAGTACATCGCCCGTATTGCATAACAAGGGTTTTAGGTTGTCAAGCCAATACACCGCTTTAAAGAAAAGGTGCAAGCTAATCATTCCTTGAGCTGTTTTATCCTCCTTCGACTTGCATTCTGTTAGTTAAGTACCCTATACCGATCATGGTATTTCAACTAACCGATATTCCCCGCCGCAGGTTGTCGTCTGTGATCTACGCCAACCCTACAGATCGGGATCATGGCATAGAAAAGTAGATGTGACCTTGTTTTCCGAAGCTCCAGGCTCATTCGCGACTTCCAACAAGTTCAGGAACCAACTTCATCAATTCACTTTTCAACTTGCCGTCGCAATATCATATATCAAGTGCGATGCAACTTGAAAAGAGGTCAAATAAGAGCATCAAAATCTGTCATGTGCTGATCCATCGTTACAAACCACTTATGTACCTGTAAATACTTAAAATGCTCGTTCTATTCTGTTACAGCCTCACTAATGTATAACTTGTGCTTAAATTTATTTTCGGTTAACCCTCAAGTGAGCTCTTCGATGGAAACTATCAACTTTGAAGGTCCTAACCCATTTTCACGAGATTTTAAAAACATGCTTCTTTTGCTTCACAGTACGCCCTTTGCCGGATCATAAATATGCGAGGATTCTCCCTTGATAAAATAAGACTTGTGAGTAGGGAATGCCTTTTTCGATTCCCGTTCTACTATTTTTCCTGTCTTGTCGTTTGACACAGAGAGGTTTTCTGCCCTTGTCATCACAGGCACCCTTTGCCTTGCTTTTCAGTCAGAAGCACTTCTCTCATCAGCATCTTTTCCACAGGATGGAGAGTGATTTTCTCGGCCTCCATCCAATTTCGCACATATACTTGACAGCGTTTGCATAGTTGATACAGTCAGAAACGATGCCACAGTACGTTATCAGTTGAAACATGATCCTCAGCAGCCCAGAAAGGGAGGGAATGAACGGCGACAGCATGACGTATCCATTTTTCGCGACTTATGTTGTACCCACTGATAGAAATACGTTATTATATCTCACTGCGGAGGTGAAAACTAGATTGTTGGAACATAAACGGCCTTTCTGCACTTCAAAACTACGTGCTACGAGAACCAAACTCTCGACGACTTGAACCGTTCTAGCCTGGCAAGTGTACCGAGAAAGAAAAAAAACTTAAAAAAATTGACGCGTGATCAAGCGTGTTTTCGATTATATGAGAGATCAACGATTGACCATTCCGGATAGGGAGTATGATCAAGTTACCAGTACAGTATTGAGCACTGGTAGCTTCCTCTCCAGAACAATAAGCTTTATGATTAGTCTGGGATGGGTACTTGGACGTACATCAAGCTACATCATAAGCAAATGAAGCGGCCAAAATAGACTTCTTAGCTGTGGGTAAGTATGTTTGGGTCCAATAAATGAAGTACTTCAAGGTAGCTTAAGTACCTGAGAGCTGGGGTGCAAGTCTGGGGCGAGTGGAGCCTAAATCAACAGTGCGAGTCACAGACCACGTTACCTTCAGTAAGCCATTTCAGGACTCCGTACGTCAGCCTCTAAATTCCACCCAAGGCACAGTACCCCACTCACCTGGCGATCATAAAATTGCCGAGGTCTCATGCTCGGCAGATGTTAGGTTTTAGATAAGATTTAATTGATTGGTTCATTTCCATAGTCTTGCGTTTCTGTTCAGATTTTGCGAATGGCTTCATCAAAAAATACCTGATCGCTAAGTGCTTGGTGGATCACGAATTGCGGTTGCTTGACACGACTCACGTGATCAATGGCCATGGAAGACGATGGAATGTGGTGGAAAACTTGGATAGGTTTTGGACAGGTGTCCTTTGTGGCAAGGTGGTGCTCGAAACGGCGAGAACCAGCTACTCAGCTCGTGTCTTTAAACGTGGCAATAACCATGAACCAGAGCGACACTGTAAATGACTGGCCAAGTGACGATGCGAGCGAGGCTCAGATCTCTGCCGACTCTTCCACGTCCGACAGCGAGGTGTCTCAGCCTGCAGCTTCAGCCCTCAGGAGCCGGCTAAGACCCGCTGGGTGTGCCTTGACGTTCGTGCCATTCGCGGGCTGGGAGCCAGAACGGTCGTACGAAGACGAGCCGACGATACGCTACAATATAGAGTGGAAATTGTTTGCCAAAAACAGGAACCAGGCTGGTGAGACAGAGCTAAACATCGTAATATCGCCGCGCAAGTTCTGGAATTACGTTCTCCGGTCCAAGCTGGCTAAGGCATGCATCGACAAGCCTTGGAAGGAAGAAAAGACCAAGATCATCCTATCGGTAACCGATCACAAAACAGGTAAAATTATCAAGGAGTTTCCAAAGTTAGACGTCAAATGGTCACTTGTTGCGAAACAGCTCCGGGAATGGAGCCCGTTTTTGACTAACGGCAAGAAAATTACTATTACGGTTACATTCTATTATCGAGCTATAGATGCTGGTAAGCCGGGCAAAGGTAGCGCAACGGCGAATCAGCAAGCAGATCTAGAAGCTAGGACGACCGGTGTAGGCCGAGGTGTCTGTGTCAGGAAGGCTTATGCTATGATGCGTTGCCCAGGACCTCCATGTACAAAAGGGGACCACTGTTGGCAGAATGAAGGGAAACATCATCGTCTTCAGCCCCACCACATTAGGATGCTCGCCGATCATATGCAGGCAGGGAACGACCTGAACGGACACGATGACGTACCTCCAGAATTCCGCCGACTGGTGAAGGAGGACGAACGCCAATGGGAAGAAAGGGAACAGGATGAGCGCGAGAAGATTTCTGGTCGTAAGCGGCAACGACGGGGTTCAGATGGCTCAGCTGTCCGGATTACCCAGGTTCATTGTCACCAATGTGCAAACAGTGTTCCTCCATCGCCGCAGACGAATTTTCCTGCAACTTCACTTGTGGATTTTGACGTGCCCAGAGAAGATGAGGTAGTGGCGTACAGTATCTATCAACGGTCCCGAGTGCGCACCTGACGAGCAGAAAGAATATTACATGTCGGCTCAGGAGCTGACTTTGGCGCATTGCTTTGATCTCGATATGCTTGCCAGCAACCAGGAAAAGATGTTCCGCTTCTATAAGAAGCATGGGAATACCGGAGGGCGTGGCATGGCGTTATGTTTGTGATGCTGGATCATACATAAAACGGCGCCAGGAAGGCAACAACGTGCAATGTTAGAACGGTTTATATTTGATCTATCCAGTCTTTCCTCTAGTTAATGTAAATTTGTGCTTTCTGGAAGTGTCCCTTTACGATTCTTTAGACTGTTGTCCTACAATCCTGACCTGCATATGCAGGTACGACTTGAAGTCACCCTGTATGAGATCATCGTCTTGTCGCGCCATCTTCCTGGTGCGGTTTTTGACGGAACCGAATAAATATTCGATGGGATTCAAATCGGGACAGTACGGCGGTTGCATTTCTACTATCACACCTGCCTCCGTGAGCTTACCCTGGAGGCTAGGGGAATGAAGTGGAAGGAGGCGTTGTCCATAAAGATGACGGAGTTGGGTTCAGGATACCTGCCGCAGAAGGGCAGCAGCCTTTCGAGAAACCCTTGAAACAGCTCCGTATCTGTATTCTCCTGGTATACCTCACAATATATGACTCCTCCCAGAGTGTACGCTGGTAACATTTGCACTCTCTTACCGCGATGGAAGCGCTTGTACTGAACCGGGGTTACTCCTTTGGGTGCGTAACCTCGTCCCAGAATCGCCAGCCCACGATCGCTCCCGCTTTCGTCTATGAATATTATTTGCTCGGGTTTGTAATGGGACCGCCTTTCTATGTAGTCATCTCGTAAATCTTGATCACGCTCTTTTGCAACGTTCTGCGTCACCTTCTTGGTCCAGCCAACGCGCTTCAGCGTCCTACCGATGGTGAACCGTGACAAGTTTACGCGATATTTCTTGTTGAGAAAATCTGCCATATCCTGTTGGCTCATACAAGGATCCCTAGTTAGCTTGTCTTGTAAAGCCAACCACATGTTCTCCGTTACGACACCAGGCCAGGCGGTCGTCTGACGAGGCGCATCGATTGTGCCATATCGGAGTATATTGAATCGCGCATGACGAACGGTTCGTGAACTGCATTGAACGATCGCAGCCGCTATCTGTTCGTCTGTGATAGTTTCCTCACCTTTTAACTTGTCTATGATGACTTGCTGGAGCTCGGTTCGCTGGATCTTTGATAGTGGTGGCGCCATCTAGAGAGTGACTGTCAAGTCCAAGTTTGCCACGTTTCAGTTTCCGAAAAGATTACCAGAAGGCTGACTAATTATCGGGTCTCGGGCAAAGTCTAGTCCGCTCAGCCCTCCTTTTTGTCCTTCTCGAATTGAGGGGTAAATTAGACATCATTTAGACTCCACCCCATTAGCGCACTAAGACACTCGAGACATCCATTTCATACTATTGTCGCCAACTTAATTTCGGCACGGAGTTCGGCATGAAACGTTTCTTCAAACGAGATCCTCGGCCCACTAAAGAATCCACACAGGGCCCGCCTTCAGCGACGCCTTTCCCAGCTGTACCGCATCCACAAGGTTTGGACGTTCTGTCAGAAGGCACAGATCCTATCGTTGAGCAAGTCTTCTATCAGCTTTGATCGTGAGTATGTCGTGGCCATCTAACCAGCTATCTTGCAGCATCGTCGCTGTTCATGGCCTGAACGGCGATCGAGAGAAGACTTGGACCGCCGAAAATGGTATTCACTGGCTTCGGGATCTCCTCCCCAACGATGTTCCTAGAGCCCGCATTCTCAGTTGGGGCTACGACGCGAACACGCATGCTGCTTCCGGCACAAGCAGCTTGCTCCTATATGATCATGCACGGACTTTGGTATCCGATCTGACCAGGACACGAACGTTGACCAATGTGAGGAGCCATACAGTTTGGTTTCAACATACTAACGGATCTGTAGTCCTCGCAACGACCGATCATCTTCGTCGCACACAGTCTTGGAGGTATAGTTGTAAAAAGTGTAAGTGACGAAAATGGGTTTTTTTTTTTTTTTATTTTTTTTTTTTTCAGAATGAAGGTTCTGACTGATCGGCGGTAGGCACTCATCCACTCAGATGCCGCCCGGCAAGGTGCACTTCTCGAGCAGCGATCCATCAAGCTTTCGACATACGGCATTCTATTCATGGGTACTCCTCACCAGGGTGGGAATGGCGTCCAGCTAGGACGCATCCTCACCCATGTCGCCTCTGTGTTCGTAGCAACCGATGACCGCCTCTTCAAGCATCTTGAGAGGGACTCAGAATGGCTCCTGCAACAGCTGGGACAATATGGTCCAATCAGTGGTGAATTTGTGACCAAGTTTGCTTACGAGGAGTACCCGACGTCAGTGGCTCTAGGGAAAAAGATTTTGGTTAGTATATACCCAGTCCTTAAGATGAAACTGCATTTACTGAATCATGGAAGGTCGTACCTAGAGCGTCAGCGGTTGTGCCAGGACAGGCGGACGCAGAACCAATCGTCATTCATGCAGATCACAAAAACATGGTCAAGTTCCTCTCAGGGCAGGATGTGGGCTATATCACCGTTTCACAGCACATACAAATCATGATGAAGGATGCCGAGGCGGTGATTCGAGCACGATGGGAAGCAGAGCGTAGGGTCGAGAACGGTGGGTGTTTCTCATGAATCGGGTTGGACTGCACAGCTAATTCTTATGGATGCGTATGACAGCTCGAGGTAATGAAATGCAGTTCTCTCTTGGATTCAGTCTATCAGAGGTCAATGAAGTCAATCATTTTGTCGCGAGACAAGAGCAACTTGTCCAACTACAGGGGGTCTTGACAGCATCCCGTGATCGCCACATCGTTGTCATTCACGGCCTTGGGGGTATGGGCAAAACACAGCTGACCATTGCTTTTGCAAAGCAAAATCACAAATCTTTCTCTGCAGTGTTCTGGATGAACGCGACTGACGAGGAGACGCTGAAACGGAGCTTCATGAGAGCAGCCGACCGCATACTCCACGAGTGTTTCCCTATTGCCTATCTTGAGCGCGCCGTTGCCAATAGTGATATGGATGAGATAGTCAAAGCTGTCAGGCGATGGCTGAGCGAACGTAACAACAATCAGTGGCTCATCATCTTCGACAACTATGACCACCCTTCCTTGGGCGGCAACACTGACAGGCGGAACTCTTGGCAAAAGGATAGCATCGTCTCGAAAGAGTACGATATTCGTCCATTCTTCCCCCAGACCCATCACGGTACAATTATTATCACGACGCGATCATCCACTGTTAAACTTGGCCAGACTATTCGATTAGGTAAACTCAAACGCATTGAGGATAGCCTCAGCATTTTGGAGTCCACGTCTAGCCGCGGACGACTCGGAGAAGGTAATGAACACCAACAGTTAAAGAACGTGCTGTAAGGTTAACGCTTCATAGATACCGCAGCTGTTAACCTTGCTAAGGAACTTGACGGTCTTCCACTTGCACTTGCTACTGCTGGTGCTTATCTAGATCAAGTTGCCATGTCGTGCGCGGAGTACCTTGAACTCTACCAAGCATCATGGGGTAGACTCCTAAAAGCCAGCCCACAGGTCTTATCGTACGAAGACCGTGCTATGTACTCAACATGGAACATCTCGTATCAGAATGTGGAGAAACGAAATAAGTCTTCTGCTATGCTTCTCAAGCTTTGGGCTTACTTCGACCATGATGACTTATGGTATGAACTGCTGTGTGGTTCAGATGAGTCGGCACCACCATGGCTGCAAGCCCTTACAGACAAACTTACTTTTACGGAAAGTATACGACTATTGTGCGACCATGGACTAGTGGACGCAAATACCGTCATCAGAGAGAGCGAAGTAGGATCACCGGGTTACAGCGTGCACGGATGTGTGCATGCATGGATGATTGGTGCTTTACATGAACAGACTGACACAGACATGGTGCAACTTCCCGCTAGATGTGTGGCGTCCCTTGTACCTGGCACAGATGACAAGGAGTATTGGCGGGCACAACAGCGGCTATTACAGCACGCCGATCGATGTTTCGAGATGGCGGCTGAAGGAACAAGAGGACCCGATTTTGAACCATGGATTAATGCCGCTTTGGGAAACCTCTACTTTGACCAAGGTCGGCTTGACAAAGCGGAAGCGATGTATGAGCGAGCATTGGAAGGGAACGAGAAGGCATTAGGACCCGAGCATACGTCAACGCTAAACACGGTCAACAATCTAGGAAACCTCTACTCTGACCAAGGTCGACTTAACGAAGCGGAAGCGATGTATAAGCGAGCACTACAAGGGTGCGAGAAGACACTAGGACCCGAGCATACGTCAACGCTTAACACGGTCAACAATCTAGGAAACCTCTACTCTGGCCAAGGTCGACTTAACGAAGCGGAAGCGATGTATAAGCGAGCATTGGAAGGGAAGGAGAAGGCATTAGGAACTGAACATACGTCAACGCTTACTACAGTCAACAACCTAGGAAGCCTCTACAGAAACCAAGGTCGACTTGACGAAGCAGAAACGATGTGTGAGCGAGCACTGCAAGGGAGGGAGAAGGCATTAGGACCCGAGCATACGTCGACGCTCAGCACAGTCAACAATCTAGGGCTCCTCTACTCTAGCCAAGGTCGACTTAACGAAGCGGAAGCGATGTATAAGCGAGCATTGGAAGGGAAGGAGAAAGCATTAGGACCTGAGCATGCGTCAACGCTAAACACGGTCAACAACCTAGGAAACCTCTACAAAACCCAAGGTCAACTTGAAGAAGCGGAAGCGATGTATGAGCGAGCACTACAAGGGTACGAGAAGGCATTAGGACCCGAACATACGTCAACGCTTACCACGGTCAACAACCTAGGAAGCCTTTACAAAGCCCAAGGTCGACTTAAAGAAGCAAAAGCGATGTATAAGCGAGCACTGCAAGGGTACAAGAAGGCATTAGGACCCAAACATACGTCAACGCTTACCACAGTCAATAACCTAGGAAGCCTTTATAAAACCCAAGGTCGACTTAACGAAGCAAAAGCGATGTATAAGCGAGCATTGCAAGGGTACAAGAAGGCATTAGGACCCGAACATACGTCAACACTTAACACAGTCAACAACCTAGGAAGCCTTTACTAAACCCAAGGTCGACTTGATGAAGCAGAAGCGATGTATGAGCCAGCACTGCAAGGGTACGAGAAAACTTTGGGATCGCCCACCTTCGAAACTTACCCGCCTGCATTAAACAGTCTCGAAAACGTTGGCGATTTCTATCAACATATAAATAAGCCAGAGTTGGCTAAGATATTTGATTCGTGGGCACTTGGTGGACTTGGAACAGTTTTCGGGGACAACAACGAACGAGTCCGGGCGATTCTCAAAAAATTGCAAACGGCGCATTTGTAACTTGGAAGATATCATACTGTCCGAGATTGTAGACATACATCTATTATGATGATCATGCTTATGTTCGTTATTTTTGTTATATACCTAACATTCCAACTTCCCTCATTTCCCCACAGCGTTGACAAAACTTGTGCTGTAGACCATGATTGTCTGAGGTCATACTATTTCTTTGAAAATCGATTTCGTTAAGGGTATCCTATGACATGACTATAGTTGTACTTATTAGTCATCGGGTACTGGGCAAGAGCTTATTCCGCTAATTCGCGAGGCTCGTTCTCGATGTACACGGTGCAAAACAGTTGTGGAAACTACACTGTGTGGGTACATAATCAATACATCTGAATGTTGTGGAAGAGGAAACTGTACGTGCTCAATACTGTACATCCCTGAGGCTAAGAAAAATGTTCTATTGTGCTGTGCTACGAGTCGTTTATTGGACTTGCTCGCACGGGAGTCCAGCCATGGAAGAATGTCGTATGAGGCATGTTGCTGTCTTTGATCGCTATATCGATTGGACATATTTGGCGGATTGTGAGTATGGCAGGCTTACACTTGAAATTCTTGGGAAATATTTGATGTTGTGATGAGTTACCGTTATGTACAAACTATGGGATCTGTAATGTACAGTGCGCCGTGCCCTACGCATGTGCATGCCTTCCTGTATAGACCCAAAGCCTCGAAATGACCATTGCGCATCCATAATCAGATCGAAATGAGGATCAGGTGTTTTTTATCTTATTACCAGATGTGTCACTAGCAAACCCCGAGTAGCAGGTTGTTTTCGGTTTGCATGCTCTTTTTCCCTGCCAACTTGGTGAAAAATGGATTTCTAGGCATGAAAGTTGGCTGCGGTTTGGGTCATATTCATCAATTGACTTGGTTGGTAGAGGCCACACATGGTCGTTTTTGTCCATCCTATTACCATATCACTGTTATATATAAGAGCGTACGCTTGTACCCAACCGGAACTTTACATCTCTCCCACCAGAATTAGCCATGGCAGACGCCCTATCAAAGTCGAGTGACTCCGAAGATTCAAACCCTTCCCAACAGCCATCCGCGCAGGTTACGCCAGATAAGGAGTTTCCCCTGTGAAGATGACATAGAAACAAGGAGAAAGCAGATGATGGTACCACACAGCAGGATCTGGCGCACAAAATGAGGAAGATAAGAAACGTGGCCCAGAGGTGAAAATCAAGGACGCCATAAAGAAAGGGCTTGGGAAAAGTAAGGACAAAAAGCGGAAGCGTGAAGAAACCTCGGATGACGAAGGGAAAAGGAGAGAGAAGAAAACACCCCAACGTTGTGCCCAAACCTCCAAGTTGGGTGCCGACAAGTCTACATACCTTCCGAGATGAATTCTATAAGGAGTGAATAAAGAAACATCAGGAAGGCGTGGACGGGCATTTGCCAAGCTGGATGCACTACGCTTCAAAAATTTGGCGATAGCATTAAATGATTGCCGACCAGAAGAAAGGGAAAAGCGCGTGGCAAAAATGACCAAAGCGACGTGAGAAGACTCGGCAGGTACATCCATCAAATGTATGAGTACCCCGAGTTTTACGACCCATTTTCAAACTTTCCTACATTAATTTACTACACGATCGTGGATGACATGATTGCCAAAAAATTTACAATCTCCAACTGTTATGTATGCGGAATGGAATTCGAAGATTTTCAGAGGTATGAGTGGAAGAATTGCAAAGGTCATATAATGCATTACAAGTGCTTGGTAGAGAGCATCAAAGATGGCAAAGAAGTTTTAGCAGGTCCTTGCGACTGCCCTATTGAACTTTCACGGTAGTAGGGGCCCAAAGAGAGAACTCAGCTTGTTAAGGTTGAAGGTAAAGACGGCACTATAGAACAATGTCGTGTTGGCGTAGCGCGGTACATCCCGCCGTCCGCAGTCATTCATTCGAAGGGCAGCGACTGTATGCTAGAGTTGATAGGAAATGACGGATGCGACGACATCGACTGTCGGGTTTCATTTGCGGTTCATGCGATGTGTTCCATAGGTTGAATACGATATGGCAGCTGGGAGGACGATTTCAAATTACTCTTTAGGGATTCATCCATTTGACATCCGTGACGTTCATTCAGGGTGTGTTAAGTTCAGGTTCTTGATCTCTTGGCATCGCAAACGATGATATATTGTCATAGTGGTATTTTTCAAAAAAGAATAGTGTAGCATGTATATGGATCGCAATGACTACACGTGTGTACATGGATATGCTTTGTTTCATACTCGGCTAACCCTGAAGATGTTGGAAAATTATGTCGTGGTGTCATGACTTAAATTACCAAAACGACAATTGGAATAGTCGTAACGATGTTGCCGGTCCCTCATTATTTTTGCAAGTGTCAGGAATGGGAATGTTCTTGTGGAAAAGTCTACAGATTCTTAACTGTATTACTTCACGTACATGCTGCGGAATGAAACTCACTTTGTGCAGAGCATTCACTTTTGCGGAAAGCATTCAAACTTTCTTGATGACTATGTCCGTGTCACAAGTAAAGACAAATGGTCGAATAGTGAGAAACATAACCATGACCACATTAGTTGTCATAACTTCGGTTGGTGTTATCGTTGTATCATGGCCGATTTCCGCTTTCCTTTGTCAGGATGTTGATAGGAAGGACGAGGTTTGTTCTACAGCAGACAAACGATGACAACCCACTATCAGCTAATTCTCAGAGACGCAAGACCAGGCATAGTGTACCTAACCATAAGTGATCAGGATGGGTATTGCAGAGGTAATGGGGCGGGTTTGATGTTGATAGGCATTGTCTAAAATGCACTCCCACTGAGGCCATATTAGGCTCAGAAGGCTGAAATGACGTTCTTTTTTTTTTTGGCCAAAGCCCTTCTTTCGAGTCTTATTCCGTAGTTTATCTCTAGGACCAGAAATGGCCATGTAAGGATGAACGACGTAATACGACCTGCAGGACTAGGTATATATTGAGTGACTTGTCGTCTCTTACACTCTCAGTACTTTCACTACACAAGAAACTGAATGGCTACTCAAGGCGATGCGAGTTCAGATGAGATCCTCAAACCGAAGGACCAAGATCAATAATGCTGTCGATCTTCTTAAGAATAAGAACGACCTAAGTAAAAGTGAAAAGAAACAGTTAAAAAACCTTCAGAAACTTCAAGATTCCACTAATGACAAGGTTTTGATGTAGAAGAAGGGGAATGGCAAAAGTATTTCCAAAGAACGCCGACGGTTCAAATCCTGGTACCAATGATGTTGACATGGGTGACGGAGCCGAGCAAGAACAAAGTAGTGAGTCAGAACAGGTTGACGACAAAGAAGTCGACAGCGAGGAAGAGCGACAGCGAGGAACATGATGGTAGCGAGGAAGAAGATGGCAGCGACGAAGAAGATGGCAGCGAGGAAGAAGACGTTAGCGATGCTGAGAGCGACGTGCCAATGCCAGAGCTCCAACCACGCGCTCGGAGGACTGGGAACGGCAGCCGACAAAGAAGTAAGGCAACAAAGCCCAGCATAACGGCGCGGATGATGAAGACGCTTTGCCTGGTTTTGGCGCCTCGCTCATGGAGGATTGTGAAACTGTAGGTCGCACAAAGAATGAAAAGTTCATTAACGGGCATGGGCCACCGGGCGCTCGCTTCTATACAATAGATAACCAGCCCGATGCAAACTGCGATATTGACAGACTTGTCGTAATAAACGAATACATGAAGCCATTGGGTTCCCACAAGACTAGCAGTGGAAAGCCTCTATATACAAGACGGCACGTCGCCGCCGTCTATGGTATCGCATTCAAGGAGCTTATCAAGAAAGGCTTATACGGCCCAGAATGCATAGACCCAGATAAGAAGCCCAAGGATGGAACTATCCCTTGACCTACGTCTTGATAGGTTGGAGAACTGACCTCAAGCAACCAAAGAATATCACCAGGACGTGGGAAACAAGGACTACTTGTAGACGTTTGTGGGGGGATGATACTGATGCAATGCTTTTCAAGGGCGCATCTGAGGCTTACCTCCGTTGCTTGAAGAACGGTGGACGACCCATGTCACGTTCAGTAACGCCTGGACTCATCTCTGATCTCATTCAGCAACAGAGGCAGGCCTCATACGATGCTGAAGGTCGAGGATTCGTATTCTCCTTCGGCAGACGTGCCTCAGCAATCTGTTGAAGATGTACGAGCAAGGAGTCAGAGACCAGACCCAGTACCTGCCATCAACGATTCTCAAGCCCAAGAATTGGTGAATGGGCTGAAAGCCATTGCTCTGATGTTTAAGACCTTTTTACCTAACAATCATGCCGTAAACGCATTGCTTAGATAGGCTTGGGCTTTGTAATTGTGTTGACAAAACAATGCTGGTAAGGAATACGGTGGTGGCTGTTCTTATGTATCGACCGCATGCTTTCTTGCCATGTCTTGTTCTTTTTCTGTGTCTTTTCCTTACTCCAGATGCATCCTATAGTTTACCTTTCTTCTGTCAATCTACGTACCCCCTGTCGAAATAGCTTTTAACTACTTTCCTTTCGAAGTGACTTGCTGTATGCTGATACCCATCAACGCTCAGACTAAGCGAGAGAACGGACTCCTGTGTTTTTGCCACTGAAAACGGGGTCTGGCCAAAAGCAAAAGAAAGTGATGACCTATGTTAGTAGATCAATGATTGGTGTTATTTCTGAAATATAGACTACGAATACTCTTCCTGCTCTATCTCTTAGACTTTCGCCTCTTGGAAATTCAAGATGCCAAGACAGCACACTTCACTTACTGACCATTTGTCGTTCCACACGTACACTGTACTAAGGTCTATGTATATGAACATTTCTTCGCCTCTTTGTAGGCCACCATCCTTGGGATGGATACGGTTTCACAAATGCCCTCTAGATAAAACTTTCTAACTGATGTGTTTCTTTTATGATTGTCATGGATGCCCGCTTGCAAGTGGTAAATGGGACAATTCGAAGATTCTTTCCCTGCCTGAATCTCTCTATTCACATCTTAAACAAGTTCATATGTTTTCTGCTTCGGTCCTTTGCATCATCAGTCCATCATTTTATCTTTGCCCGATGGAGGAGGCCATGTAAAGAAGTCTTGCGCTCGACTGTACAAGTTTTAGGACTTGGATGATGAAATTTCTCGGCGCTGTTTCTTCTTTTCTTCGTCGACGTCGTCGACAGCATAGACAGTCTACGACACCTCCCGCTAGTGCTGAGCTTAACAAGTCATCCCTTCCGATTCTAGTCGCAAAGGGAATCATAAGACCATACAATCGGTCGCCGCTTTTCAGTCTGCAAATCATTCTTTCGGTCAAGACATCAACCAAACAGACGGTAACGATACTCTCAACGCTGTTACAGAAGGTATTGATAACAAGTGGCACAGCGCCAAGGTACTGTTTCAGAAAGTGAGGGTATAACAAGAATTGAACCATCGTCCAGGCATCTCAGTTGGTAAAGACAGAAATCTTTTAGTGTAATTCGAAGAGCTGCGACGGTCTCTCAATGAGTGACCCCACATTGCGAGATGACCATCATTCTCTCCTGAACATAGTATCGTTTGCTGTATTGCGACTACTCGTAAAGCCTCCAATTATTTAGCTTTGTCCACTTTCGTCATAGCCCATCCGTATCCATCAACCCGTAAACACACAGGAATTGTCAAAGGTGTCCAGTTTGACTGTTGGTTGCCCTTGGCATGTTATATACTGAAGCCTACGGAAGCTCCATCATTCCTGTTCTTTTAACCTCCGCCCCCTGAACTCCCATGTATCGAAATGTGTGGAAGCTAATTAACGTCAATGAACATGGACTCCAAGATACTTAGTTAGCCGACATACCTCCAATGAGATTTGCCAGGGCAATTTTGACAGCCGTAGATGAATTTCATAACATCCTTGTCGACACCAACCTCCCAAGACGGTAATCTATCCATGGCCGTTTGCCATCTACGGTAACAATCGTAGATCATCTCCCCTACCTGGTCAACGGCTTGTTGCTCGGTCATTCCCTGGTCTCTGAAAATGAAAATGATATTACTCTCTTCTCCTTGGACCAAATCCTTTTTGTAAGAGCATATATCGTTTTGCCTATTAGGTGTTATTTAGTCCGAATGTCGAAGACCGGTTGAGGCGGTCCGCTACTTACAGGGTGATGAGGTCGCAAGTAATTCGCGATATTGCCTGCAAGGATGCATGATCCATGACGTGCGGCGGGATGTCAATCCCTTCAGCCAACCTGGTCGATTCCCAAATCAGCTTTACGATATTTCTGCCAATCATCAATGGGAGATAGTTCGTCAGCTCGGGAGCATTTCAAACACCTTGGCTCGGTCCTTCCCTTGACTTGTGAGGCAATAAATTTCACGAAGAGGGCCTCTGAAGCCACAACTGCGGCAGCACAGGGTCATAGATATTTTTACTTACTCCATTAGTCCCATACAAGGATAGGCCCCTACAGATTTAGCCCGTATATTCATATATTCCTCAACAGTCGGCCTCGACGCTCCTCCTTGATATCCAATTTGTCGAAGCACGCCAATGCAATATGTGGTCAATTGCTGTTTCCAGCGATGCTGTAATGTAGGGCCCGCACGTTGTTTGAAGCGGATCCAGCACGATTGCAGTGCGTGCCTCAGTGGGCTCTCGTCGGGAGAGACGATGGGATGAATGTCGTCAAGTGTGGAGAGTGTATATATGACTTCTTCGGCTGCTCCGGCTGGATTCTTGGCAAAAACACCCTCGTCAAATGCTGTTCTTGTCAGTCATCCCCACCCCCTCGTGTGTGGCGTTGTTCTTCCTGACAATTCTGAAACGTTTAGGAGACAGCAGGATGAATTGGCACTTACGATCGTCGAATGCGAAAACCCATCCGTTCCAATCATTTATAAGCTTCAGTGTTTCGACATCAGCACGAGGAGCGCAAATTGCGCTCATATATGCAATGTCTAGCCTGCTCCATGTGCTGGCTGTCTCATCATCCATGCGTAAGGCGCTGAATTGTCAGTTATTTACCAACTAGTGGACAATATACTTTCGGTGTACTCTCACTTTCTTAACCATTCATCTGACAGGACTTTGGACGCCTTATACGCTGGTTGAACGTCGGCTGTATAGCCATAATGGATGAGAATAGCGCCTCAGGCAGTTCGATCCATCTTGATGGGTCTGGTTAGTATGTCCTTTTGTGGCAGTACAAAAATCGTCTTTTGCTAAACAGCGCTGCAACGGCTTGGTTGCGCTGTGGTTGGTAAAGGATCGACATCCACCCGTACCCGTGGAGGGCAATCCTGGAACCAGTGAGGTCATTGCGGAAGGAAGTATAATAGAAGCGAAACTGAGCAAAGGCGTTAAGGCAAGGAAAGATTTTGATGGTAGATGGGGAGTGTCAGTACAGATTGATTAGTCTTATCAGGTGGTTTCTGTCAAGGAACTCAGAAGTAAAGAAACAACAGGGTTACAGATCAGGGCGTAATACGTGTCGGAGCCTCTCAACACGTCAGATACTTATGATATGTGACGAGCTTCTCTCGGAAGCCTTTAGAACCCATACGTATGGTTGGCATGGAAGACAGCCTAGGGCAATGCTCATTTGACCAGTTAGTACTCAGACTTGGAAGACTGTTTTTGGCCAGATGGTTCATCCAATGAACTTCAACATCAATCCATGACCGGGATAGGTGAAAGTAAACTAAAAATGATTCCTGTTCAAGGCTGTTCGGGGTCGAATGTGACTCTTTTTCCACTTGAAAAGCTAAAAGGTCAAGTTGGGCTGCCATATAGTCAGCAGCTACCCCAGTTCCAATAAGCGCGTTCCATTCCATATAAGCTCGGCATATCCTTTTTCTTTTTTCTTTTTTTTTTTTTTAAAAAAAAGAAAAACCCGGGCGAAGGGCCGCAATTTCATTCTTTTCACAATATTACACTATGATGGAAAGTGTCAATGCAATTCCATACAAACTGCGTGACTGTGCCGATAGTGAAGAACCTGTAGAACATCTTCCAAACCGTGACCCTTACATTCCATACATCAACTCCGCAGAGGCGCTCAAAGATCAATTACATAACGCCTGCGCTGCCTTAGGGGAACCAGACCATTCTTGGATATTAAGAGGGAATAGTTCATTGGAAGAGTGGATTTGCCCTTCCTGTAGTTTAAAAGAGCATGGCCTGTTCTTTTCATGCTGCCACTGCAAGACGGTACGATGCAGGAGATGCATATAATCTGCGATTTTGATGTATTCCGACAGGTAAAGGCAATTTCTCATCACAGCTCAACTTCGTTATCTTCAGGTCTACTCACTTATAGAATCAAGACGGCATATTTGGCTCCCCTTTTCTTCCTTGTCGAGCACTTGGGCCTATTTGGAGTTGTATCGCAAGAACAAGGCGAGATTTAGTAGCGAGGAGTAGGGAGTGAGCCGTCAAGTACGGTCAGCGACGAGTTCCAAATTACTATTTCTATGATATCGGCGAAGAGTTCTCTGATCCCCACGGATTAATATTTACTATAGAATATATCCCCCAGACTACCGAGCCTTCTTCCCCCAATTCTAAAATCCATAAGACCCCGGCTACTGGAGAGTTATTATCATATCTTCGGGAAACATGTTGATGTCAACTGTCCTTCCATACTCCTCCCTAATCCCACTTATCTTGGACGTAGTCTCTTCTGTTGCCTGCACGAGCTTATTGTAGTATTCTTGGTGATGTAACTTGTCGTTTCGTTCCCGTCTGAACGCTTGACATAGATCCTCAAACTCTTCTGCAAAGCAACAAAGTCGTCTTGTAGCTTAGCCGTATTATCTTCTGCAGCTTCCACCTTCGCTTCCAAATCCCTGTTTAATTGCATCAGAGCCGTCACGTGATCGATCAATTCTCGGCGTCTCATCGACTTCAGACCTGTTGAAGACTGGTCCATCGGTAAGCTGCCGCATTTGTGGCATTGAGCTGGTTCGTTTGATTTCATAGTCCGATTGTTTTCTTCCGGCTATATCGCATAAGAATGAATGTAATACCTTGTTCAGGTCGTTCTTTCGGTGCGAGACAATGAGGGTTTATAATTCTCAAAATATCCAGCATGGCTTATGGATCTGGTCTGGTAGAGTACCGGAGGGAAGACGTGGCGGTACCTCGCACACGCGTAAACATTGTCAATTTCTTGCATCGACCAAATCACGCTCATCCCCTCGTACGCGGATGGTAATGGACGCATTGGTACGAGCCACTGAGCAAATCCAGGAAGATCCTGAAAAGGCCTTGAATTGATATAAGCCGAAAAGCACTACACCAGCCAAACTATTCCCTTGTTCTATGGCCCCAGTTTCCCAAGTTCTCGTGACACCATGTCATCTACTCGTGTGACTTATTGATCTCTCAATTCCGGTTCCTTCTAGACAAGAGTTTCCTGATAGTCCTGTTTTGGGCCTCTTGCATCCTATTTTGGGCCTCTTGCATCCTATTTTGGGCATCTTGCACGCCTTGCATGTGAATAATTTTCCTCTGCAGCGCCTTCACATCCCTGACTATCTTGTCGATTTTCTCTTGGGCACTAGTGACTACATCAGATGGATCGTATTCAGTGGCACCATCCTCATCGAGAATTGTTTTATCATTCTTCGATCCATTTGGTTCTGCACTTTCAGAAACGGAAGGAAGACTCGGGTGATACAGGGTATGCGGCTTATCCTCAATGATAGGACTTTCGTAATCAGGTAAACCATATAATGGGTCCGTTCCTGACGTCGTCCCGTTCAGCTGGCCTTGCTCTGGAACAAAAGGGTCCATCAAAAATCGCTTCATACCGAAAGAAGAGGTTGATGAAGTCCCAGTCAAGTCGATGCACAAGATCCAGCAGCTAGGGTTCGTCATTTATACATGCGTGGACCAGCGGCTTGTGAATGTCATAAAATCAAATGGAGTACGTCTAATTTGGGTGCCTTGATAAACTCAAAAACCAGTACACGGGCGTGACTCTACTGTTTCCTTTCAGGTCCTATTTAAGACCTGAGTTTTGTTTAACCGTCGGCGGCCGAGCCATGTCCGAGAGGAAGTAGGTCAATCCCATAAGTGTCCAAGAGAACAGGCCAAAGGTAAGGGAGAGGAAATAAATGACGACGCAGTGTGATAAACAGCTGAAATTAATATGATACAAGATCCGTCATTTTGTTCTTCCTTCGACAAAACAGTGTATCAGGATGGATTCAAACAGTTCGTCGCAGTCCAAATTGTGATTGAAAAGCCTAACATCTATCTACCGTCCTAGTTAACGTTTGAAAATTACTATCCAAGAAGCAGCAACTTGAGGTAATGTATCACAATACATCATCAAGACATCTGGATGTATGGCTCGAGGTAGCGAATTAACTAACTTCGTTAGATTCCTCCTTGTCACGCGTACGATAGGTTGGATAACAAACCGTTTTCGGGCACTTTTTGCAAAGTATGGCAGCAGGATGTATTGTTTTGTGACCATCGCGCCAAGTGACAAAGAATTCGAAAGTTTTTGTGTCGATTTCGCGACAGCCATCAATTGTGAGGATCTCATGCTCCCAGTCACCACTAGGCACTCTCCATTTCATCTTTTCACGGGGATTGTAACATTGGGACCCTCGATTCCCTTTCTCCACAAACTGGGACTTTTTTCTCCTGTCGCCCTGATTGCGAACGTCTTTAGAGTGTCTCGGCCTCTTGTCAGGTTTCTTGACAGGCTCCAAATATGCATCGATCATCTTGTTGCCTCCTACCCTGTAGCCATTGTTTAGTTTACAGACATTAACTTGAAATATGTGCGACTAACCTCAGGTTCACTTCAGGTTCCCACGTCAAGTCTTCTTCTCTCTCAAATCCTTTCCATTTGACTTGGAAGTACCTCGAGCCCTGCAATGCGTCAACGAGATGAGCATTTGGACAGTTCATATTCGAATCCTCTCGCACTTGCACATTCTATGTCCCCTTTCTCTGCTCTTTTGGTGTTGAACTCCATAATGCCACTCAAGGATATGATAACGTGTTACCTACATCTTTGTCAACGTAGTGACTTCGAATGGAATCGACAATATATCTGGAAATCGCCGGTCAGAATTTTGCAACTGATTTGGTATATATAAGCTTTTAGTGACTTTACATATCATCATGTCGGTTTTTCTTGGTCATGCTGAGGGGTACAATTTTGTTTGTTAACTTTTGCACACGCAAACACTTGAATGATGATAAAACACAATTCGGAAAATCAAATGAGTCTGATATGAGGAATGTAACAAACACTGACCTTCAACATCGAAGCCATATTTATCGCATGAATCTTGAGATGACCGGATAAAAAACCAAGAAGAAAAAGAAAACAAAAACTCATCGATCCGGTGCAGGTCCAGTTTGTGCCACTGAAAGGTGGAAACAAACTAATCAGTTTGTTGGCGTCTTTGTGTTGACCAGATAGTTCATCCGGCGCAAAGTCTGCTATCGGACGTTGAGGTGTCACATGATGCTCAGGGACGCACGCTCATCGAAAGTCTTCCTGACGTTTTCACCACCGTGTATCATATAGTCACATTCGACAGATGCGAAGATCGCCCGATCTCTGATCCGAAAGGCTTGACTAGTCTTTGTTCAGAAACGTTACAGTACAGCGATATGAGTCAAATTTGGCTTACTTGTCGATGCCGCGGACTGCCTGGTATTTTGTATAGGGTATCCTTGCTTTCTATTTTTGACTTTTGCCTCCTACTTTCTCACCCTCCTCTCGCTCCACGTTTCATTCCCTAGTATGCATCCTATTGACTTTGTTCCAAGGATATACTCTCTTCAAACACTCGTCTCCATGATTTGTTGTTTTATGACCACTTTTTAGGCTCCAGATTTTACAAACCCAAATTCCCAGGCTTCAATCATTTTACCTTTTGGTATTTTTACTTTGCATGTCCCACTTATAGTTCTAAACGTATTTCACCCCTTTCGTAGCTTTCATCCCCTTTAGGCTTTGAAAATAGCATTGTTGATTGTTCCATCTTTTATGCTAAAGAACACGTCTGTTTAGTGCTTGATGTTCGATCTGACCTACTACGTTACAACCGGTAACGACAATCATTTGTTCCTTCGTTTGGATTTCTCATTCCCTGTGGATACGATGGATGTTGCCCGGTACTCAGAGTAACTGTGATCATCAACGGGGCAACAAAATGCTGCAATTGCATTTGACTTGGCGCAACCTCGAATTTAGAATATCCCAGTTGGTGCGTTATCGCTATTCTTCATTTATACATATCCTCCAAGGTTGAGCTCCGTCTCTCATGGAATTGTTCAACGGGCCCAAACTTGAAGTTGTTTCACTTTGCTGTAAGTCCTATCATAAACAGAGGGTCAAGTTCGTCTTCTGGCATTCAAGACGCTATCAATTTGAGTTTTGTCATTCATGGTCCCTGTATGCTCTCCAAAGCGGGGCACCCCTCGACCACCCCCCATGCATATTCCAATTTCGTACCTTTAACGCTGGGATCCCAGCTATAATTCGTCCATTCATCCTTCCCGCACTGCACGTCCCTTACAAGTTTTGGGTGTAAGCGGTACGTATACACCGGGCTAATAGCCGAGAGCGACTGTGTAAGCAATACACACCCATCTCAATGGTCCGTGCGGTAAAAACCCAAGACAGCCAAAGAAGGGACAGCCAATATCGACCTTTACTAGACCTTACTGTAACTTTGTAGTATGATTCGGTGTAGAGTTCAAAATGAAACCTCCCGGCGGGACTCACGTCAAATACGCAACACATATTTTGTAGTAGGGACTGAAATACGGACAATAAGATAATATACTGGCGGTTCGCGTATAATCGTTTCATTGTATTTTTCTTCTTTCGATAAATCGCACCTTCAGCTTATTCTTCCAGTGTAATACATGATCATGAGAACTCGCTCGCAGAGAGCTGCTAAAACCAAACTTTCCTCTGGGAAGGAAGGAATGGCAGATGGGCAGCACCGTCAATGGAACCTTGCAAAAGTTGACCGCATGGAATTAGATGTCCCTTCAAACACCTATCTTGTAACCCTCATATGGCCAGACGGTTCGGACTCTGAAATCGATAGAGAAAAAGCTTACGGAGTACTGCTCGGAGCAGGTATGTTCCATTACAATCACCCTATATTTCGAGTTGTAATCTCATGATGTTTCTTTAGATGGCTTCCTATTATGTGAGGAATATCACTATAGCGTAGGCTAAAGAGGAACAAGGTTACTTTCGTAATGCCATCTTACTTTCTGGTACCATTTTCGTACTCTTCCGGCCTGTGGGCTTCCCCGAGAATGGAACGTGACTGTCGAAAACACCGCGTCCTGCAAGGTCATCTCATTTAGGTACTTCCAATTGTTATGGTAATAGGTAAAGCTATACTTTACCGGTTTCTGAGGTGGATATATCTTGTTATCATTAATCTTCCAGGATCAAGGTTCTTTTTTTCTTTCTTTCTGCAAATTGCCATTTTGGTAGTACCTGAGCGCATATTCAAGACCGACAAGTAATTGCGGTGGACTGTCCAAATTCAAATTAGCAGGTATCCCAATACAGCAGGGGATGGGCGTGGGCAGCAGCGCAATTATCGTCCATGCTATGGCCTTTCTACCACATGTATCGAGGAACGAGCTTGTAGCAGACATACTGGCGGTTGATGTATACGTTGAATCCGGGGTAAACGGGATGGAGACCGGCACACCGATGAATGACCGAGACTCAGTTACTGCTGGCGGCCGAGACGCGGACGTAGAGTTCGTACGTCTTCATGGCAGCGAAATCTCTCATTTGCATTTACTACCGAACTTCCTTTGTCACTGATGGTCTTCGCATTACGCAATACTCGAATGTTCTAAGGTACTTCGCAACAACACTCGAAAGGGTGATGAGACGGGCAATTCTTACATACGTTGGAATCCGAACAGTTAGCACCATGTCGTGGTCTTTCCGAAGATAAATAATAGCAAATCTAGCAGCACCACTTTCCTCCATGCGCTGTAAAATGCTTACCAATTCAGCTTTCTTGCAATCATATGAAACTAATTATCTGACCAGAAGAAAAGGCGGCTACCTTCGATATCCAAGGTGGTCTCAAGTTCGTCCTTGAACTTAAGACCATCTCGAACATTGGTCCCTAATTAGCCCTTAGGTTGAACATCTATTGACTTTCTTGTTGTATCTATGACGTGTATATCCATATCAGAACTTCTGTTTAGAGGCAAGGGTCCTCGCTGTATTGTCGGCGAGCCATCCAGGCCGATGGAGTTGCGGGTGACCTTTCCCAGTCTAGCTTTTGTCCTCTTGTGCCAAAACGGAACTTTTCGCCCACCTCGGTCAGTACGCTGGACCCTTTGTGTTAGCCGCGGCCATCCTGGACTTGAAAATATAAGCCAAATACCAATGCGCGCGCCGACGGCTCAGTTCGAGGTTGTGATGTGTGTAGCATCTCATCTAATCCCTGATCTGGAAAGCGGCTGAATGTCAAAGCGCACAGTGCCATCTCTCTACGTCGCACAGAGTAGGACAAGCATATTTCGTGATGATACTGTCTTTACCAGTAGAGATGATCTGCAACATCGCAGAACTATGCACCCTCGAAAGCCAGGCCTCGCTTTCGCAATCGTGCCACTTCTTGCACAAGATATGTGCCCCGGTTCTCTACCGAAATGATGTCATCAATCATCGCTCTTCTTCTGTCTTCTATGCCCTCGTTCAGTGCAAGGACCAGCTCGACGCTCGAAGGATCTTGATGGCCGCCAGAGCTGCCGGCGCCTGCTTAACACGTTGTCAAGACGCCCGACAACACCATGCCTTGTCTCTCTTTCGCCTCGACGCTACACTCTTCTCTCCCTTACTCTAGCTGCTAGGAGGGGGCTTGACCTTGTAGTATCTTATCTTATCGACGAAGGCCTATGCGTTGACGGCGCCGCTGACCAGGCGAGTTCCTATCGAAAGACACCACTTATGGAAGCCATTCGATATCGTCAGGAGTCGACAGCCATTCTACTAGTCCACTGCGGCGCATCAATCGGTTCTACTTCAGCCAAAAGGGAAGCTTTTCAGGCAGCGATACGAGAAGGACTGGACAACCTAGCCATAACTATGACCGAACAATATGGCCTAAATGTAAATGACGAGATCGGCTATGGCTGCACCCCTCTTATCTTAGCTGTATGCTACAGAAGAGAATCGATGATCACGACGCTGCTGGCGATGGGCGCGGATTTGATGCCAGTGATGAGACGATTTGGACACGACCATTCATTTGTCTGTATTGTATGGATATTGAATGTCGCCTCTGAATACGTGTATCACTCCTTCTCACTTGACAATATTACTGAACTGCTCATTCTATTCGTGTCCCAGGGTGTTAGCAAAATCCACAAGAATCAGCAGATGGTCGCAATCGAAGCGTTTCTGGAGAGGCTCCACAAAGCACAGGAAGAGGCTGATGAATCGAAAGTGCCTTCCGTTGAGCATGTCAACCACTTGCTCAATTCTTTGCTACATATAACGCTATCGGTCGAAACCAAGGATGTACGCATTGCCACTTTGTTAATGAGGTTTGGCGCAAAGATCCAGTCCGGAATTGTCCTACAACTTTTGGATACCCTGAAACCATCAGTCTTTGACACCGACATATTCCGCTGTCTTGAACAGCATCCCGCTTTGTTACAATGGCTGGATTATGTACACTACCATTGTACAGAGCGTTCCAGTCAGCCAAAGGATCTGGTCGAAACCCATTTTCTCAAGCACGTATCTGTCGCTGCGGTGGAACTCGTAGAGGAGTTGAAGAGGAATAATTTCCCCTTGACAGCCAGTGGAGTCAAAGCGCTGCGCGATGAGTATTTGAAAGATAGTTTCAAGATTCCGGAATCAGAACACATGCTCTAAACTTTGGGATCAGACCTGACAGCCAGTTGGAATTTCGCAAGGCGCATGACGAGGAGTGAGTAAAGTAAAGGATAAGGCTCTGGCTACCTCTCAAAGCATATTAGTCTGACATTTATAGCATGGATCATCTGTTATCTCACTACTCTTCTGAAATGTTTTCCTTCAAACGATCATACTGTAGCTTGGCTTTGACATGTTTCCTTTTCTAATCATGTTCTAGACTTGAGATCTTTCCTTTTTTTTTTTTTTTTTTTTGCCACTAGACTTTTTGGATTTTTCATTGCCGGCTGGCCCACAAACATGACACAAAGTCTCACATCAAACAGCCTTACAGCCATACATCTCGTTCTTAACACCATTTTCTTTGTATGAAACATTCTTCATCCTGCTCAATAGCATGTGATTTGACTTGTGCATATACGTAGATTGGGATAATGCCACTGCGCCAGATTGACCCAGCCTGGTGTCAAAGCACCATTTCACAAAAGAGCGGCCTCTACTAGCAATTGTCTGTAGCTACTTTTGCACTCGTCAAGCATTTTCCACGGACTCTCCACTCTTCACCAACTATATCTCACCCGTCACATTATAACCCCACAATCGCATGCGCTCCCAAGCCCACCACCGGCCGACGGCATCCGCCTCTGCAATCCACTGCGATGCCTCACCGCCGTATATCGATCTGACTTGAACCGCCAGCCTTTCCATTGACCAGTCTTCGATAGCTCTCAGTTCGAGTGGATCTTTTTCCAAGTTCGTGAATCTCCACCTATTGGTTTGGTCGAGAGGCATGACGAGCCTCCAAGGTGTGTCGGCAGATGTTACTGCTAGGATGCTTGCGCCGCTGTTGATGATGCCAAAGTTCCACGCTCGACGACCATTCTGCGAAGTCTTGTATGGCCGGATTAACGACTGTCCTTCATAGTCGCCAATAAGGTCCGATGCTATGGCTGTGTCCCCGTCGTTCAGTGAGCCAGTGTTGATGAGCAGGTCTAGAATCGTCGGGAGAATAGATATAGAAGTCGCGTTGGCCTCATACTGCACCCGAGGAATGTGAGGATGTCGGAAGGTAATAGGCACACGGAAATTGCTGACGTGACCGTTCTTGTAGGTTCCAGTCCTAGTGGTGGAGTCTTCCCTGAATGCTTGTCCATGGTCTCCGACAAAAACAACAAGCGTTTCATTGGCGATGCCGTACCGTTCGAAGAGTTGTAGAATCTCACCTACCCATGCATCTGCGAAACGTACGGTGTTCAGGTATCTGTTGAAATCCTTGTGCCAGCCCATCTTTCCTTTTGTATCGACATATTCAACACTTTCAAAGTCGGCTGGTAGTCCCCATGGATGATGGGTTGTACTGGTGAAATGAGAAAAGAACATGCGCTTCTTTTCCCGTTGGGCCTTCTCTATGAACCTTCTTATATCTCCCCTTAGCGTTGTTTCAGGATATCCGAAATAGTTGACTAGCTCCAAACCTGTCAGATCCTGGGCACTGTCCTCCAAAGTTCTCTTGGTAACAACATCGTGGAATCCAACTTGGTCGTTGAAAAGGCATTGACGATCATATTCATCTGTTATCGATTGAAGAACCCGGGGAGCCATTCCTGCTCCAGAAAGTTGTCCGAGTTCACGACGGCGTTCTTCTTCTTCTGTTGAAGAAGTTTAGAATTTGTGAGACACAAGGTTGGTAGCCATACGCTTCCGACTCCTCAAAGCTATCGACAGGCATAGGCCAGATTCCACAGTGGGCTGTGACCATGCTCTTGAACGAAGAGAAGCGGGTGTGAAAGACGACATTGATACCACCGAAGCCATCCTGCGTTGTGTCGTTCCACTCTGATGTTGGTGCTTTGGCGAAACTTGAGCCATCCGACTTCCTCCAATGGCCAAGCTTACCAGTTATCTTCTCTGCGACCGGGGTCAACCTTGAGAGTAGTTCATTCACATCATTGTCGTTTTTCGTCCTGCTTGGGAATTCATGATAATTCTGTGGATATCTGACTCCTGTTGTAGAGGGAAGAGCTCCTCCCGAGTACTTTCCAACATGATCAGTGCAATATGCTTGATCCTGACTGATCCATTAGTCAGTGACTGTTGAAGACATCCAAAATCTCCCTGTCCTGGTTGGTGATCTTCAAAGGGTCGCTGACTGGGTTGTATAGCACACCATCTACAGCATCAGCTTTGTAGCGAACGCTGCCAGTATCACCCTCACCATTTACCTTTTGATTCTCTTTATTCGACTGTTTGTCGACGACCATTTCTCGAAGCCTGCCGGGGGTGTCTTTGATCCAAGTGGGGACATGGTTTTGGTAGATGGGCTAAGACGCTACTGTTCCCGGGCGCCCAGCCTTTGAAGTTCGCCTTGGGACTTTCCCAGTTTGCTTGTGCAGGAGGTCGGGAAGCGGCCAAAGGTTTATTGTGGATGTGTGCTGGTTGGTTTGACGATGGCTGTTTGTCATCATCGCTTGCAGGACTGTGATAGGCAAACTTGCTGACATGTCGGAATATGGCGAAGACGGTCGGAGACTCAATGTTACAGCCGTGTAGAAGACTGCACTCAGTAGTGATAGAGCTTTTCGGTATGTGGACGACCTGCTTGTCTGTACCCGGCGAGGAGATTGAGACTGGGTTTCCCTATGTTTGTTGCCGTATATGATCTTGACAGGGTCATGTTCCCTGTAGTCTTCCTCAGCAAGCTGGCGATGACACGGAACCTTTCGAAGGCTGTATCCTTCCCATACTTGTATTCACCCTAGTCAGCTGACCGTTGAGAGATCTCGAATGTACGAACAGTTACCTCGAACAAACAGCGCCATGATTGCACTCAAAAAGCCGCCGAAAGAGTTATACAAACACTCTCGGCAGAGCCATGAGATAACCAAGATGAAACAATACAAATCGACACAGGTTTGAAGCCGCTCAGAGAATTCTGATCCCATCTCTGTCGCGATTTGTCGCCGCGCACTATGCCACACTACCTCCGTGCCTGTCTCGTAATAGAAGACGATATGGAAGGCTGATGCGCCTAGAGCAACAAGTCTTTGTGTTCATCAGTACTGAGATAACGTTGTGCGTAAGTAATCCCCACGTACGAGAAGGTACAGCCTACTAAACGACTGATACAGGTAGCGACGGTTCGTTTGCGGATTAGAGCCAAACGAGCGAGGCATATAACCACGATGTCCGGAATGACAACGGACGGCAAAAATGCGATAAGAGCATAATTGGGAATGGTTCCCGCGTATGTGTATAGGTGAATCAGTTTCGTGATGCAGGTACACAATACGATGACAGAGAAGCTAAACCTAACAACCATTCTGAGGCGAGAAAAAAACGAAAAGAAAACAAAAAAGGATCGGGATGACTGGACAAGGCTGAGGGGCTAGGGAGTTTTTGGAATGTGAGTTGAAAGGCAATGAAGTTAATTGTCTCCCTCCGAATGTTAATTTCCTTTGAAAGGGTCAAGGACAGGATGACTGGGATGGAATCGTAGCGCTTTCGCGGAAAATAGATTTCTGTCTCCGACCAATGTTTCCAAAAGGGCTATGCATAGGAATATGTATGGCACATAATAATCACTGGGCAGTATTTTAGAATTATGTTGATCACATGTGTTCTCTTTCTACCTCGTTCAAAATCGACCAAACTGACCATCGATGTTCTTCCGTGATAAACTCAAGTTGCAAAACCTCCGTAACAGCCCGACCTTTTACCTTTGGGTAAATTTGGACCTGGCCTTCAACATCACTCCGTTTTCATTTCAACGTGGCCACACATGACCTGCCGATACGATCGTGGTTCGATAACATCTTGGCATCGCTTAACAATTTTCAAAAACCCATCAAAGACTTAAAGACGAGTTCTTAACCTCATCAAACATCTAAAAACGAGCTGTCGTCGAGTAACCTTGATCTCAAAATGGCGTTGTGAAGCTGTGCAAAACACACTTCTTCGGGGGCTCTGGTGCTCATAACGTCAACCATCAAGCCACAGATACTCTGGTTCTCAAAGGCTGAATACTGATGGCTGAATCCATCCCAGAACCTACTTTGTTTACCCCTGCCGCTTCCAATAAGCCATGTGCTAATGCGATGACATGGCTAGCTTGCGCGAGGTCAAAGGAATCTGGACTCGGTTTGCCTCCCTTTTCATAAAGGTTTGCAAAATAGACATCTCGTTTCTCGCCAGCAGATCCATAGCTGTTCTGTCACGGTAGTCAGGGAATAGGCTTAGAGTCAAGATTTGAAGATAGAGGCAAAACTTGGACACCACCGAATTTTCGGCTTCCTAGAATAAAGAAACGTCAGTGAACCATTCAGGAGTTACATCCGCCATTACGTTCAGCTTTCCATACTTTCAAGTTGTTCCCAAGCGCCGCCCAGTCAAGCATCACCCTCTCAATGTCTGGCTTGGCTCTTCTTCAGTGACAGATTTCAAGTTGGAAGGTTCCATGATCTAGTTCGTGTCCGAATAGGTATATCTTCTTGAATAGTGGCTGTATGAATTTCTGAAAGTACATTTTTCTTCGTAATGGCAAGTCATAGCTAGATGAATTCTAATCACGTCTTATTTCAAATCGAATCACAGCAGAGATCAAAATTGGCTGTCCATTTTTGGCACTCTTTGATTCATGCCGTACACACGTTTTGTGTCAAGCATATTACTTACAGAGTGGCATCCCTCTATCGACGCGATATGATGTTTCACTTTTATGACGACTTACTTACGCATGAAAAGAGCAGGATGCGGTTCTCAGTAGATTCTCCGAAGACCATAATTCGCCCTGTGGCTATCATTCAGTAATGTTGACATGGCATCATATCTACTTGCTTACCAACATACCCTGACATATGGTACGACCTTCACAAGCTACACAAAATATATCGTCCCCCGTACCATTAGCTACAGGGTAAGCTCGGTCTTGCGTAACCGACTCAGTGCGTGTAGCTAGGGTCATGGGAAGATTCTGGAATGACGCGTCCGTCGAAAAACAGCACTCTGAACACGTCTTCCCTATCTGTTTAGTCAATTAGCGATAGCGGTCATTTTCGTATCGATATAGCTTATCAGATGTTCATCGATAACAGCTTCACAATGCCTTGCGAGATATTGGAAGGGAAGTGGGTCGACTCTATTTTCAGCCACTGTAAAGGAATGTGGGTCATGAAAAGCGAGACCATGACTAAAGAGATCGAGGGCATACGTCTTTCAAGATGGACAGAACCCTCACTTAAACAGCTGAATCTAGCATCTGTTGCTGTAGGATGATGAGCTTGTATTTTTCGTCGTCTGTCGTCAAAATGTTGATGCGAATGAGTATACTGGATCGAGAGATACTCTTATTTAGGACGCCTAGCACAGAGTATGTAACAAGAAACTGCATACAAGACGAACTATGCTGAGCTTTATCGGCCAGAAGCAGCCATCTTTGACGATAGTGGGCAACAAAACCAGCCACTGCGACAAGGTGGGGCGAGCCATACCGGTAACGGTACAGTCGAAACGCATTGAATCTAGCCACGCTAGCTACGGGTAATTCTACCTCAGCCACTATTTTCGACCATACGGTAAGAAGCGCACGCTCCGTAAGAAATATTTGTGTCCCGAAAACTGAGACTGAAGCGAGTGTGTGGATTGAAAACAAATCTCGATCTTCACGGTAGTTAGAGAATTGCAAAAAAAAACCAAAAAAAAACTCGAGATTTAATTCCATCTAGCCCAACTTAATTTTATAACTGAGGAACTTTTCTGGCTATTAATGTGGATAAATACGCATTACATCACTTTGATGCATTAGCCCCTGAAGATGGCCAAAGCCCATGCGCAGATATCAACTTGTAGACTGGTGTAAGCCAGTTTACTGCTAACTTGCACTATATCGTGCTATGCTTGTGTGTTTGTCTGGTTCGTTTTGAGACTTTGAAAAGTTGTGAGTGATTCTTGTTCCTCATGATACACCCAGACCAGCTCGCCTTATTAACACCGTCGTGAACTGTATCTAATGCAGCGCGTTTGAATTAAAATAGATAATAGATCGCTAGGGCCAGTTTGGCTGTCTAAAGATCCAGATAGATCCGTTGTTCTGCTCACATTGTGTCACCACACTCGTTACTGTACAACAACGGTTGCAAAAACTTCCACGTACCAGTCCTGGCACGCTCAACATCCAAAGACCAAGTCAGGTCTTTGATGGAAATGGATGGTTATACTGTTATCACGATTGTTAGGTTTCCGATCGATACTTATCAAACGGACTTTATTTGGCCTTCCTTCGCCTTGCAGCCTCTGCTAAGCCGGACGTGGCAAGTTGCCAATTACCGACTTGTTAGTCCTATTCTTTCTTCAAGTCCTGTTCTTTTTGTTTCAGGAATTATGTATGTTGGTTCTTATAAGAAAAGCAAAAACAAAGTATCCGTTACGGTGGCATCGAACTAATAAACCTCATATCTTGGGCAGCAAATTCGTAAGCTGTACTACCCCGGACACCCACAACATTTTTTGGATTCCCTCGATATACAATAATGGTTCCAAAGCTTGAGATCAATGATGCCAGAGTATCATGGGATACGGCGACGTTTCGTCGTAAAACATATCACTACATGAAGGCCAAGCCAGCGAACAAATCGATCGCGACAATCTTCCTCCTTCACGGATTTCCGGATCTGGCCTTTGGCTGGCGGTATCAGGTACTTTCCCTACAGTCTGCTGGATACGAAGTCATTGCGCCAGACATGCTCGGTTTCGGTCTCAGCAGCGCGCCTTGCCACCTAAGTATGTACACTTTACGAAACATAGCTGAAGACATAAAGGACCTAGCTCACCTGACGGCTGAAAATAACAAAATCATCCTTGGTGGCCATGGCTGGGGCGGTGCGGCGGTCTGGCGTACAGCATTGTGGTTTCCAGACCTAGTCCAGGGCATATTCACCATTGGCACGCCATTTGTCCCTTCACGTTTATCAATCGCTAGAAGACTTTGCAAGAAGAGATGAGATGAAAAGTTTCAGGCATCAGCTGCAGTTTCAATGGACTGGAATCAAAAAGGAAATAAATGACGAAGCAAAGGTCCGGCAGTTTCTTAACGCCATGTTCGGGGGAAAGAGTCCGCAAGGCAAAGGTGGTTTCGACACAGTGAAGGGTGTTGCGTTGCGAAGCCTGGCCGGTTTGAACCAATCTGAGCTATTGTCAGCCGAGGAGCTGGATCATTACGTTTCAAGGTATTTTCAAGATGAAAAAGCTAAGCTGGAAGGGCCTCTCAGCTGGTACCGTACACAGTCTCCCAACTACCTCGACGAACTACGGCTTTTGCTCAGACCCATACGTTTCTCGATGCCAGCACTATTCCTGTCCGTCGGTAGAGATGACATGTTCCCGCAAGCTCTGTGGGAAAATATGGATCAACATTTCGTCAACTTGACCCATGGGGAGGTTGATCCATCACACTGGGCTCATTGGGAATCACCTTTGGATGTGAACCAGCAGCTGATGGCGTGGCTGACCACAGTGGTGCAATAAGACGCAAACGTGGGCATGAGACTTGATTCAAGAGCCCGTTTCCGTCAAAGCATTACATGGCTTCATAATGATATGTACGGGCTTTGGTGGTAAAGAGAAGTGAGTGATCGGTCGTGACGGTCAGAGGTTTTGTCGTCTCCGGAACAGATAGTGAGCTGAATGAAAAGCGGCACCTTGGTGACAATGACACTTTCCGATGTGATGGAAGCCTCTACACATTGAGTGATGTCTGACCATCACGAGAGCATCGATCATGTTACAAGAGCGAATTGATAATTTATGTGACTGGAGCTTCGTACAGAGATTTATGTTGCATCTGCGCGATAGGCAATCCTATGTTATTGACGTAGTCGCCTCGGTTTAATATTCCTGTTGTAGTGAAACTTCTAGGCTGGCGGCTACTTATAGAATGTACGCAGAGCTATGATTGCATTTTTTGTATTGCATTTTGTGTATTGTAGTTGTACGTATTAAATACTACACGAAGGTGACCTTCGTCGGACTACCATACTAGCTTCTCCAGAACTTGTGTTGATGACCTGCTTCCAAAGTCACAACTCTGGAGGACAGCCACAAAGCCCGCATACTGGCCCCGAGTAGTGGAACTGAAGCGTCGGCGACATTCATCCAGCGCGGCTTGTCATCGGTGACAGCTGGGGCCGGTCAGGGACGGCTCCGAGCATAACAGCTCCCACCGCGCTGGTCCCTAGTGCGCAAATAATATCCTTATCCAACCCTCATTTTATCTTCTGAGAACATGCGCCGTAGATAGAATTGTATTACTTTGGGACTCGTCAGTCTCTTTATTGCGTCTATCCCGTTCCACCCTTCAAACCATGCTATCGAGAGGGCTCCGGCGTTGCCTGTCTCTTTCACGCCGCTCAGGATATCTATACACGCTCTGTTGCCGTTGATGATCATCTTATTGACTAGGTGCTTGACGAGAGATACGATATATTTGTCCTCCTATCCAACAAAGATTCATTGGCGAAACAGCATTGGTGTTATCTACAAGCTGTTAGAGCACCTTGTGTCTGCGTAATAGATATCGCCTGGAATTCAACAGCATAAGAAAAACATGAAACCCCACTAGATCAATCGAAGGCAGTATTTCTTAAAAGGATTGACTCCAGCATACTGAGGTTATATAAAGACGGATGGTGTAGAAGTTTACGGTACTCAGTGTGGAGCATTGACTGCTCGTTCGTCAACAATATCAAGTGAGAACCCGACCCAAGCGACTTATAATCTATCGGCTTCTCCGTGTTTCTTCTGTCCATGTCATATGTGATCATCATGACGTTGATCGCCTCATCGCTCTGGCATAATCCGAGTGAACGATGGGGTTGCAGGCTGCTCTCATTCCCTGCTGTAAAGCCGACACTCTCAGTGTAATGCCGTACTTGGGCCGGAGCGTCAACCTCCATACCTTCGAATTCTCAGGATCCATAGTTGCAGCATCCTTCTCAAAGATATACCTGCTCAGTAGAGCGCACAGCAGCACCTTCATCTCTGTCTGCGAAAACCTACTGCCCACACAGGCTCTGGGCCCATGGGAGAATGTTGCAAACGCATTGGGCCGCCAGGTTTCTGGCAAATTCTCCCACCTACCAGGATCGAATTCTCCTGCCGTTGGTCCCCAGTACGTTGAGAGGTGATTGATGGCATTGGCCACTATGTGTATGGTAGTACCGGCAGGTACGTGATATCCCGCCAGAAGGTCGTCTGTTTGGCTTTGTCGAGAGATCAAAGGGATAGGAGGAATGAAGCGGAGGACCTCGTGACAAACGTTGTTGAGATAAGGTAGCTCGTCCGATCGACCGCGGCGAGTACATCGACGGAAGGCGAAACCAAATGGTCAAAGAGAAATGGATAATAGGATTGAATCTCCTCCCGGAGCTTCATTTGGACATGAGGATGTTTGGCAAGTAAATGGAGAGTCCAAGCAAGTGCTACAGCCGTTGCATCGTGGCCGGCGCCCAGAAAGGTCATGATCTGATCACGCTTCTCTAGGAGCGACAAGCCTTTCCCACCTATCGCGCTCATCGTCTTGTCGTGCTTCTTCATGAGATCGATGATATTGCGGTAGTTCGTTCCAGTCTTCTTCTCACTTTCTGCTGTGGAATCCTCCATTTCAGTCTCGAGGTCCATCTGATGGACGATATTGGACGCTGAACCCATTATGATGTCACACGCGTGGCTCACCTCGCGGTTTGGTTCGATTGGGATGAATCGGATCCGCGGAACCAGTGAATGCAATACTTGAAAGAACTGAGGCCAAAGGTTGGAGGCGAAGATGATTCTGTACGAGGCCTGGATGGGACTATTGACTTGATCGAGAGAATTGACATCATAACCGAAGCCCGCCTTGCCGATGGCATCAAGGGATGCACGGCTCAGCCAGTCTAAGACTTCGATTGTCGCAGTGCCTGACTTCGCGCATTTCACCTGGTCGTGCCAGTGTGCAGCGAGAAGAAGACCCTTTTCCCAGAAGACAGGAAGGCACATCTTTACAGAGTCGTCGGAGAATGCAGGACGCAACATTCTACGCTGGTGCATGTGTTCGTCGCCTTCAGCCAGTAGCAGGCCGTTACCGAAAATGCGACTCATCCACTGTCGTACTCGCCGAGGCTTAGGGTATTGTCTGGAGCGTTCGCCCGTGATACGGCTGAGGGCGGCTTCGTCGGTGATCGACAACCTCTCCAATCCGAAGGGAAAGAAGTATCGGACCATAGGACCATACTTCTCGTGCCATCGTCGCTGCGGAACGCCACATTCCTGAGTGATGATATCGAAAATCTGACCCCACAAGGGATATCCTGGGACGGTCGGGATGTGCCGAAGTTCTGATACATGATAAGGATAGACCCAGCTGCGCCAGACGCAGATATGGACGGCCAGAGCGAAGGCCCAGGAGACGGCCAACATGGGCAATAAATGGAATTCCCAGTGATAGGACAAGATGGACGAGTAAGCTGTGCTCAGAGCGAGGAGATGGAGCAACGGCGACTGGGTCATGATGGAAGTTAGAGACTGACTAATGCGGCCGTGAAGAACCTTTTGGGAGCGGGCTACCGCACGATATGTTGTATTGATATGTGGACGACGACGGAGTCTGCAATGATGACCTGATTCAAAACAGAAAAAATAATGTTCCAGATCCAAGGCTAACAATTATTCTTATGTTGTTGAGTCTCGACACCGGCTGCAATCGATCGTGTTGTAAGAGCAGGCCAACGTTCCTTGGAGTGTAAGACCTACTTCTTACGGGGCATCACAACCGTTGCGATTAGTCATGGAATTTTGAAGTGTTACAATGTGAACGTTCAATAATGGATCTAGGGGAACCTGTGCCTCATACACCATCATTTCTGGTGACTGGGGTATCTCCATAGCACTGTAGAGACGTTAATGACGGTTTTAGGTTCTTTCTCCTTATCTATCAATTGAAATGCTATTTGTTCCGGCTCGAATTGACCATAATGTTCAGATTCCGTGCTCCAGAGAATCGGTTTGCCTAACTTTCATCTTCTCATTTTTACTGGATTGTGATCCGGTTGCAGCATGGTTTCTCTTGCTCTCAAATCCGTTCCTTCTGGTTTTTCTTTCTCTTAACCTCTTCAGAAATACAGTGAAACAGAAATCCCGCCTCACTCTCAAGACGTAGCTTCTGCTGTGTTCACTTGTGTTGTGTTGGCCCCAAGCTGTTTCCACGCTTTTCGCATAAACAGCCTTCCCTTATTCCCCAACAGGCCACCTATCCCGCACTTTATCGGGAAGGCTACGTTTTGCCTTTCGAGAGACTGAAAAGAACAGGAACATACATTGCCAACTTAATCACTTCGCCATGTTCGTACGCGAACAACTCTATCTCTTGATAGATTACTGTCTACAGCATTGGGTACTCGCTGTGTCCTTTTTCATCTTGGTGGTATTATTATGCGGTACTCTTTTGCTTCCGCTACGTTACCAGCCCCCGCAAGACGATGGTCTTCTCAGGGATCCTCCTTCAACCACTCATCTTCTATGGCGGCCAGTACATCTTCTGATGTTCCCCCTCTGGCCCGATCATTTTCTTAGAACACTGACGTACGTTGTGTAAACCTAGCTATAGTTGTCATTGGGCCTTTCTTACTCTTCCTGCTTTTCTCTCTTGACTTTTCCCTCTCTTGGCATCGTATTTTTACGTCCTCTCCTTCTCTCAACCTTCTGCGACTGACTCCTAGTATATTGTGATATCCTTTCTGCCCTTCTCTCCCATTTCCATTATTCATCAACTATCTAACATACTTCGAAGTAGCAGCCTCTATGGTGCGCCAGCGCATATCCGCCTCCTAGGAAGAGAGATATATCTTGCAATGCCAGGGAAGCAAATTGAGGGTTTGTTCAAGAACTCCCATGGGTTGGTGCCGACACCAAGCCTTTTGGACGCCTTGTCCAAATTCTTTGGTCTATCGGGCAAGGACCTTGACGTCTTCAACCATGATCGTATCTCCAAATACGAAGCAACCGTGGACATTCACACCAATCACTCGGATGAATCACGTCGCATTATGGAACACCAAAGACCAGACTTCGCCGTCTATCTGCACGGGCCAAACCTGGCGCTGATAATGGAGAGATTCGTCACTAACGTCCAGTCTGAATTTACGCGGGCCCCTGAGATCGGATATGACTGGGTTCATATCCCGGATCTCTTTACCTTCCTATCCAAATATGATATTGAGAGCTAATCTAGAGGCTTTGTATGGAGAAAAGATTTTGCAGGTTTGTCCAACCTTTTGCCAGGACTTCTGGGCCTTTTACAGCGGGTTTCCAGATATCTGCAAAGGCCTACCGCGATTTCTAGCGCCATCTAGCTACAAGGCACGCGACAGGATGAAGGAGCATTTTAACACTTGGCGTACGTCGTGCGAAGAAGACTTTGACTGGAAGAACGCGGCCCTTCGCGAAGTGGAGTACGAGCCTGTCTGGGGTACGCAGTACGTCCGTAAGATGGTCCAGCGTCATGAGGCCTTGGGGTTCAGCAGGGACGGAGTAGCTGCCGCGATGCTAGGTTATTTGTTCGTGTAGGTGTCCTCATTATTCCTTTGGCTACTCATCGCAGTGGTGCTTCCATCTTTCACGACAGCATTCGCTTACTGTGATTCAGTACCGTGGCAAATACAGTCCCTGCTGCTCTATGGATGATATTACACATCATTCTGGATGAAGAGTTACTCGATCGCGTCCGCTCCCAGACCTTGAAGGACTGTGAACAGAAGATGCCATCAAGTCGAGTAGACATGAAAAGATTGGTGACAGACCCCCTACTCGGTTCCATATACCACGAAACGCTCAGACTGCGGGTTGCAAGCGCCGTGGGGCGTACGGCGACTCGCGACAACGTCTATCTGGCTGGTGGCTGGAGGGTCAAGTCGAATGTTCCGATTATGTTCACCAATTGGCTCGCTGGGTTGGAAAAATCTTTCTGGAACACAGGAAAGCCGCTCCCTGACGGAGAGGCGGAACATCCTTTAGAAACATTTTGGGCTGACAGATTTTTAAAATACCCTGGAAACTTCACCACCGGGCCGTCGAAGAGGGACCTACGGCCCAGACGTGCTTCCAGTCGAGGACCCAGAGGGCGAAAGGAGATGCACGAGCCGCGACCAAAGCTGGCGCTGGCAGGCCTCCGAGGCCACCACTTTCCCTTTGGAGGGGGTGCGTACCGATGCCCGGGCGAGTCACTGGCTACGCACGTTATCATTTTATCTACCGCATTGGTGTTGCAAAACTTGCAGATCAACCTATTGCGGCCGTCAGAAGCCAAAAAAGCAAGATCGGCGCATCGCACTTTGCCTTTTGGCTCCCATGCCTTTGATAGACCGGTTCCAGTCATGATCCGTCGATGTACCTATGATTAACGGGATCAAAGACCGGATAGAAAGCTCCGAATGACAAATCAAGAAATTAAGGAAGGAGGACAGGATAAGAAGAAGAAGTATGCTTTTCAACTAAACCACGGTATATGTTCTGTTGCTAAAAGACTTGTGGTGGCCTTCCTATACGCTATCGGTCTGTAAAAGATGAGCTGAACTATTTCTGCCATTTTTCCAACTGTCTCAAGTCCCTTGGTCTTGGTCGAACTCGGCACCATGGAAACACAGTAAAGGAAACAAAATCACAAGCACAGAAAAGACGTTATGGTAGGGTGGATAAACATTTAGGAAGTGTAAAAAGAATATATATTCATGTGACCAAAAAAGCAGACTCCATGACAGACATAAAATTTACGTCCAACATACCGCTCTTGAAGTGACACAAAAGCCTTGCTTTCCTATTCGCTTGGAATGAAAGTCAACTTCAGTGTTTGTTCCGAAGTACGTGTAATCCTCTCTGAATCATCGCGTACGCACAACCCTCACACTAGTTTGCTTTTCCACGTTTGGTATAAAAACAAAAATAAAATTAAAAGAAGAAGGACCGCCCCAAGACTCTGACGCCCATACAGAATAGTGGGTCATTCACGTTTTACCTTTTTTAAATCGGGCTTCTGTGTACACTCTTCAGTTGCATCCGTTGCTGAAAGCTTTCGTTTCCCGCTGCCCCCCACAGAAGTCGCTGCAATAGCATTTATTGCGCATGACGGTGGCAAGAAGGAGACATCGCCCGCTTGGTGCTCTTGAGGAATGGAACGTAACAAACTTCCAACATCTACTAATCTAGGGAGTAATGTGGCAGATAGTATCGCCTACACTTTACCCTTTTCATAATGAGAAGGGTAGACACTACAACACGTCCACGATAAAGGTTCACCGATGGTGAATTACTGTCCAACGTTGTGAAGCATGACATTCATATTCGAAGAATATGGTCCATTGAGGCCATGGAGTACATCGTGCAGGTCCGAAACACAGTCTGGACACTACGCACAAGGAGAAAAACCTGCTAGCACTACTACCGTAGACTAAATTCTTCAACAAGGTTCCTGAGTCGAAATGTTCATAGACAAGCCTTGACTTTGCATGTGCGATGATCGAAGAGTAATAATTTGCCACAGTACCGTCTGTATCTATCATGACAGAGAATAGTAACTAGGCTTCCTTGACACCTTACGATCAATTTCACTTGCTTTGTTGCCATTGTCATTGCTGTTGCCAGGTTCACCTCCCTCGACCATGTTTGTCTATTCCCATCTCGTTTACGGCGTGTCATAATGGTTGAATCTCATACGGCTGTGGAGGAGAGGAATGTCAGTAACTCATGTGGGCCATTTAAGGCCCCTGGCCGGTACAGTACCAAGATGTCCTCATTACGTCGCGTGATGAAAAAGGAAAAGAAAGAGACCACATTACCCTTGTACGGGCCTGTTGGTCGTCATGAGCCTAGTGTTGACTCTTCTCTTCAGGCTCTATCCCTAGGCGCAATTAAGCCATTCCTCCCCGTCGTTTTCATGATCAAAAGGGTTCCATTGTCCACTACCGTAGGTTCGGAAATTTTCAGCCTCGAATCTATGGAACGCTTCAACAATTACAGAATCATTGCCTACCAACCGTACTGTCCAGCCGAATTGGCTTTGCTATTGGCTGCAACTCGTCTTGTTTGTGAGCGATTCGGAAACTTCTCTGACAATTCTTGGTTCGAAAAGTCAACTCGCTTCCCAACCCGTCAAGAGGCCACGTTACGCACGATCGCTGAGTCGGAACAAGAACCCATATTGACGGTTGAAGATCGTTGGATCAGGTATGCCGAGAGAATATCAAAGCCATCCTTTTCTCTAGAAGGATCTTGTATCACTCCGTCCTTGCGGGACCTGGTGTGTGATTGTCCACTTGATTCGGCCCTGGTGGAGGAGTATTTGCAACTTCTCAGAGATGTAGATGATACAGGCCCAAGTGCTAGGATAGCAGAAGTTCGACGACTTGAGCAAGACACTAACTTCATCGGCGATGGGAATGGCGAAGGCGAAGGCGTAGACTACCTGACCATCATTCCGTTTATTGATGGACAACACTGGGCCTTCGTCGTTGCGTATGCCGACTGCCTTCACTGGTATGACAGTGAACCTGGTGGAGAGACTCCTCGCTTCTCGGCTGGAGCTCGCCGAGTGGTGGAAGGATGGAGAGGACCGCGGCATAGCAAACAAGACGATGCAGGTGTGTTTATGCTAATGGGAATCACTCGGATCTTGCAACGCAAACCGCACCTAAGCCAAGAGGTGATAGACAAGATCACACACACATTCCGAGTTCGAATGCTTATCCAGCTACTGACTAAAAGACTTGAACCGACTTCTGAGGACCTTGAAAAAACAGGGGTTACTGACGAGATGACAAGGGCAGGTGCTTGGGAGCAAGGCGGGGCTCAAAATGAAGAACAAGCCGAGGAATGCATTAACGTTTATCAACTTGGCGATAGGTTCAGTCCTCCAGAAGGAAAGTTCGTTTTTCGCGAACGAAGTTTTTATGACGGATACGTACCAACCCATGGAGGAAAATGAAACCGCCTATGCCAGGTACGGATATAACTCCACGCAGGCAGCATTGCCACATACAAGTCTGGTGGACGAGTTCAGTGGTATCCAGGCAGCCGGGACTGAAGGTCGATATGCCGGAGTCGCTACTCACCGAGAAACCCCACAATCGGAACATGCTTCATCTACTATCACACCATCACCTGTAAACGCGCCAAACACATCACGTAGAAGAGCGGTCACTCAACAAGACGGGATAGTAAGACCAAGGCCGCCGATAAACGAAATTTCAGTAAAGTCAATAATTAAATCTATAACTCGTGCGACCATACTGGAGAATCTATCCTCTGCATGGCGTGTCAAGCGGCTGGCGATGGCGTGCAAAAAATACAATGAGCGCCTTCTCTGGAACGTCGCCCGTGATGGTAAGACAGACGGAAAGCTCCAGCAAAGGTATCAAAGAGCTCTTTTCAATGACAAAATGGGTAACAAGACGGGTAAGGAGGTGCTCAGTAGGGTGTCCAAGGAGAAACAGAGAAAATGGAAAGCCCACTATTCGCGTTGGAAGATCTGGCAAGACTTGCGAGATATAGGTCGAGGACATGACGACCTAGGCCCGTTCGTTGTTCTTTCTGCATTTCCAGGCAATATGAACATCGATCGTATGTCGCAGGTGGAGAAAGGCAGACTTATGGAGGCGTTTGAGAATGAAATAAAAAGTGATCGCCCAGGTGGCATACGTCAATGGCTCAGGGAGGCACGCCCACTATGCGACGCCATATTCGCCAAGAATCTACCATTAAGTGTTTTCAATATTGATGAATTCGAGTTTAAGAAGGACAACGAGGTAACTGACGAGGAGTGGAACCTTTTAATGCAAGTGCCTCCAGATTTGCACCTCAACACACAGGAACCAGAAAACCTCGGTTCGCCAGCCTGACTACAGAGAAGGGCACAAGCTGCACACCAAGGCTGTGGCGGGATAGTCTAAGAATAATTGTGACTGAAGCAAATGTACTTGGGAAATAGTTGTTATTTTTTTATCATCCGTTATTCCCTCTTTCCTGATCAATCGAGTCTCTGCGATCAAACATAAAAATGTGTTAAAGGAAATCCTGATTGTAGTGGTAACAAGGGACACCAACAGACACGTTAGCGCTGCGTCGCCAGTGGAGGGTAGCTTACTGCTTGTCACGAGACCAGAACAGGAATTAATTCTGCGTTGGACTGCATAAAGTTAAATGATAGTGAAGTTCAAATATTCTGTTTACGAGTGGTTTGCACCATTGAGAGATAGAAGGTTTTGATGTAAAGGTTTTTTCTAATAATGGTCAATAAATATTGCCCACTCCATTTTGCCATCTTTCCGCTACCTTCACGCCACAAGTAGTCATCGATGTTGTTGACGGTATAAGTGTATAGTCCGTCAGATTAGATCGGTGGCGCGGAGATACCACTGAAAACCGATGAGTTACGAGGGGTCTCGACGAATTGCACGACGCTATCCGTCAAGGCTTTTTGCAGACTTGGTCGAGCGGCGGCTTGGTAAGCCGCAGGATCGAAATTGTAAAGGATTCAAAAATATGCTTCCTCTCGATACATCTATTTGGCTTGCTCTGATAATGTTGCACTAAACTGAGCCGTACGGCCCGATTGCGAACCATGAAGGCGGGGGCAAGGCGACAAGGCAAAACAGCATTCAGGGATAACAGCCAGAGGTCGGCTAACCACAAGGAGTGGTTGGTTCGATGACTCTTTAACCGGGTAGTTAGATTACGCAGTGACTGGGCAACGGATACATTTTCCTCGACGACTGTCACGTGCAACGCCAGCATCTATAATAAGGGGTCAACGATCTCTCAATGATCGCCTCAAACTTTTCTCCTTCTTTCTCTCATCGAACTACAGCTGATATGTTCTCCGACATGACTGGGACTAGACATGAGCTCGGTCATTCTGACTCTTTCCACAAACCTCCCGGTACTCGACAGCTTCGCAGCATGACACATCACACAAGAGCATCTCCTCCTGCACAGACGACCAGACCAGTAAAGTCTACACCGCCCAGGAAACAAACTGCAAAAAAGCCCAAGAGATACGGTATAAGAAAGGTAATCTCAACTAATACCGGCGCCTATTATTTGACACATTCTAATTGCTCCCAAGACAAGCAATATAACCTCAGCGAAGCCTTTGCATAACGAAAGAAATCTTCGGAATAAGCTCGCGAGTTACGATACCCCCAATAGCACTCAAGGCAACGACACTACCAACACTGGCACAATGACATCATGTGCAGACTCATATATCAGTGGTGTCGCTGGAACAGCCGTTGCAGCCGTCGAGGATGCAAACATTCTTGACTATGCGGAATCATCGTCAAACCAACAGCTTGAAAGTTTGTCGAAGGCAGAAGCGGTGATAAAGGAGAACAATGAATATATCGCCGTTCTTGAAAACCTCTTATTTGAAGCTGAAAAGGAAAACCAAGAGTTGATTCAAATTTATTTTCTTTAAACCTGGCACAAAATTCAAGGCCGCGACTATGCAACGCCCTTTTACACAGTGGAGAAATACATCACCTGAAGGCGACAACATTAAGCTGTGTCTTCAGCCTGCTGTCTTTTATGACTCGACGGCAGCAGAAGGGCAAACACGGGACGACTTTCTTCGACTTCCTGAAATGCCTAGCTCAGGATGCATTACGGAAGCAGCAATCGATGAAGTGGAATCTCTTGTTCTTTATTCGCCAGCGCTTGTACTAGTATAGAGGAAGAGTCTCACATGAGGAGGAAGGAAGAAGATTTCCTAGCGCCCATGTCGATAGTCCTACAATAATAATATGATCTGTGATTCAAAACGACTACCAGCAGTCTATGGAACGCCCTATGGAAGACGATGAACATAGTACATCGGACAGACACATGACCACTACAAAGTTTATATATCATGATCCATAACAGGCTCTTGGAAGCGCGTTGATCGCGAAGAAGATGCGACCTATCAACTGTGAATACACTCGTTGTTAATTGGACCTTTGTCACCCAGGTGTGATTATGAAAGTCGTAAACTGGTCGTACAATCTATTTCGGCCATACCAGTAATCATTGTTCAACCAGGAGCTAAAACAGGCGCTTGTCCAGACTCAAAATCGATATCCTTTCCGCGAGTCCGAAACGCCGTTGTAGCGACCACTTACGCTGGTAGGATTGGTAAAACGCATTCCATCTGTGCACGGAGTGAAACTGGTGTACATAAGCTCACGCCGACTTTCAGTTCTACGCTCTACAGACTTCTCTAGCCCGCCATGCTATTCCCTGTCACAGCCGTCGTCCTCACCTTCTTTGTAGCTGCAAAGGCTGAAGTGCTCCAGAGGGAGGCGGTCGAATTTACAGTCGAGGGTAGCGATTTGGTTGGGACAGGCGTAATAGACTTCAAATTGCCTATCCCAAGTACCGAGGTAGCCAGCGAATTTGTTCCTGTGGGCAGTTATACTTCCTCTGTATCGACAACAACGCGCGCGGAAATCACCTCGACCAAGACTCCCAGTGTGGACACGTCGTCACTTTCCAACTCTCGTCCTATTACACCATCTCAGACGCACCCCCCTTTCCCAACCACTAACCATGGCTCCCCGCGCGGCTCGACGGGATTCTCCAGACCTACTCCAACACCGGATAGTCCTGAAATATCGGGCGCGATAGCCTTGCGTCATATGACCCACCGCTCTTCCCTCAGCCTGGCAGTGATGGGACTATGTCTGAGTTACCTTCTATCATAATTGGGCAAAGTTTACCACGTAGATAGTTATAGCTGATGATAGTGACTAGAGGGTTAGTTCGTAGTATTGATCAATGTAAGGGCATGGACTGGCCATGAAACATGCGAGCACTTTTTGTTAGAGAGAAGACAGATAATAGTTTGTGATCGTTTTGAGTTTCCAAGGGTGATGTATACCTTAGGCCTTACCCTGTCCTGATGTAGGTGTTATGGCAACATCAATTTTACTCTTTCGTGCAGAGAGCCAACGACGACTTGAACGTCGTGTTTGTTGACGCAATCCATTATGTTTCTGTCTGTAGATGTTGTTTCGAAAATGCGTATAGGATAGGTTAGTAGGATGCCTTCACGCTTTGCGGACAGTCCGAAACAGACGCAAATGTAGACAGTAGATGTGCGATATAAGAATGCATAAGGTATTCCGTATACCTCTGAGATTTCAACCGTCATCAGACGCGTTACCGCCGAGAGTCCAAAATGCAAGAAAACAGACTTTGGAACATGTATTGGCAGCCAGGCAGAAATATGCCTCAATTCCCTCCTGTAGGTATTATCCCAGTAGCTAACCTTCTTCTTCGCTCTTCTACAAACAAGCCTTCCAGCACAGAATTGACTTCCTTCTGCTGAGGATGTGGACTTATGGCTGATGATCACTTTCTACTAGCCTCTCTCCATGATTTATAGGCTTAATGGTATACGGCCTCACGAGGACGGCCTTGATGCTGATTTGCTAGCAGAGGGGAAATCGTTGGATGAAATACAAAGGCTTCCTTTGGATAGTCGTCGCGATGTGCTTCGTAAGTACCTGGTACAGGACGGTCCGACTCTCATCCAAGAGCCTATAGCAGCGTCGAATGAAGAGAGTATCAGAAGATTCATGCTTTTGAATGAACTTCTCAAAGAAGATCATTCTAGACAGAATCTCCTTCTGGAAGCGCGTGGGGTGTTTTATGAGGAAAACTCTTTCATCGTATCGTCCGAGAACTTTGAGCTATTCCTGGATGACATGCTCGGACAGTGGGAGGACGCTACGCCGGTGGCAAAGCTGGTCCGCCATCTCATATTCAGGGTCAAACGAGACGAGTGCCAGTGTGGGCAATTGTTGGAGTTTACAAGACAGATTTGCGGCTCTGTCGTCATCCCCCAGCTACGGAAGGTATCATTCGAGTGGCTTGACGCGTTGGGAGAAGGGGCGTACGACCTCCCTCACAGCGAGAGTGTATCATCAGACTGTACCTTCCGCGAGGAGAATAGCATTTATATCTTCTCGGACGATGGACGAACCGACGACAGTGATGACTCAAGTGACTCAAGTGATACCCTCACGTGGGACTCCTCGGACAATGACGACGGTTTCTGGCGGTTGGAGGAATCGATTGAGGGATAGAGCATAGTGTTGTCACACTACCAGAAGTCATTTCAAATTTTTATAGAGACTCTATACTAGTGCTAGTTTATCCCTTCGGAAGATGGTGAAGCCTGCAGCCGCCACTGAACAGAGATCGTAAATCTTTTTGAGACCGCTTTATGCTTCCCAAGTTTTCTCTAACCCTACTATTAGTATTAAATACGAGGAATTGTCTCGGTTTCGTTTTTAGAGAACATTTATCTATAAACGAGAGAAAAGTACTCACAGTAGGCTTATCAGTTCAAACTCGACCATTTCAAAGCTGCATTGCTGACTTGGATATCGTCCGGCCTATTATCAGTTTGTTTCATGTAATTGAATTTAACGGGAAAGTAATGGTGATAAACGCTGATTCGATAGCTCAACTGTTCCGATTGGGGATGACATATAGTAGGTGACAGTTGTTTCACGCTTTTAATGAAGAAAATATAACCGTCTAAAATACTGCGTCTAGGTAGTCCATCAATGCGTCACCGTCTGTGCTTGTTTATTTGCATGTCAGACCACCACCTTCATCTGCTTTCTCGTATGTCTTTCGTTCTTTCATGTTTATAGCGTCATCTAACTGCCTCTTTAGTCTTAGCTACCCTGGACTGCTTGTTTAGTAGCTTGCTTTTGGAGTACTTGAGACTATTGTTGAGCCACGTTAATGAGTGTTTTAACGTTTGACGATCGGAAACAGAAATCAGGTAAAAAGAATTATGCAGAAGCTGTAGAGAAGGATTGTGAGTAGATAGAAAGGGACAGAGGGGAAAACGGCCAAGACGCGGGTTCTCCGTCTACTAAGATTGTCGAAACTTGACTGTGCTACCTACACATGGGATAGGAGATAAGTGGGATAATGCAAAATGTACAGGAGCTGTATTGCTAACCTAAAAAGAGAAGTATTTGGATATTCTCGGATGGACCGCTAGTTTCTAGCTGCCATATTGACCGTTCACTAGGCACGGTGAATTTCCTTTTGGGGGGCAGATGGAAGGTGTCCTGTTCTTGTTCGATACTCTCGCATACACCAAGTCGTAACCTGTCCACATGCAGAGGAACCTGAGCGTCCACATATGCGCGTTGTGTGCCCCAATTTTGTCTCGGTCTCTCAACAGCAGGAATCATACCCTTGATCCAGTCCTGCTGTTGATACATTTATGGATGAGGGACCCCGGAATATTTAATCTGTGACGTTAAATTTTTCCACTCTAAACATGTCGGCTTTGCGATTGTGGCTAAAGCTCTTCGCTTGCACCGTTCTTCTCTGGAACTCAGACGTCTACGCAGACTCCTATCCAGCCTCGGGAACCTCAGTGCCTATTAGTCCACATGAACAGTATTCTAGCTCGATAGGAGTCTTGGGCTGCAAAGTGGACACAAACCGCATCGCCTATTGGCCTTTTGAGGTCGGTTGCGATGATATATGTGTCAAAGTCTCAAATGAAGGGCGCTCACTCCATCTTTTGCGCATTGACAAGTCCGGAGGCGCATATGATATCTCCTACGACGCCTGGAACATCTTGACTTTTGGCAATTCTGCCACAGAAGATCCAGAATCAGGCGGGCAGGTCCCGATGTCATACGAGTTTGTACATGCATCGGAATGCCAACATTTACTTTACGAGAACAGATTGCCCTTATCAGCTGCGAATAGCATGAACTATGTCGATCTTTGCGCCCGTCAGCCCTCGAGCTGGGTTGCACAGAACTTCCAGTTATATTATATATATGACAGCTCCTGTAAGCTTGGAGTAGATGAGAAATGTGAAATTGACCTGGCTGCAAGTAATCAGGCAAACTGTCCGAGCCTGCTGGGTATCACTACAGAGATGAAACCGACAGTCATGAATGCAGAGTACCTCACTGGGAACCCTGTTCCTTCCTAGTGCTTCTTACCGGCTATAGGTTGCTTTGTCCTGCCTTCAGTGATATCTTATTACAGACGTTCCGGGACGCCGAGCAGTTGGGGCGTGGGTAAGATTGCCTACGGGACCAGTTGCGGAATAGACCTTTGTTGCAGGAATTGGATTATCGAACTGTGTCCATATATGAAGGGTAATAGAACCAAGTCCAGATATAAACATGTTTGTCTTAGGTCCTTCCAACACAACTACAGTAATGCGTGATTCCGTCAGATGTCAGAGGCGAATCTGGTCCATGCACGAACGTATTCCAGTCGTGTCTACAATTAGGAGATGGGAGATATCCATGTCTCCAAGGCGAATTTATCTACATTCAGTACGCGCGAGCACTCTGTCTCCAATAGCATGTGGTACGACCATGGCTCTCGTGGAAGCTGTCTGCACGCCTTGTCCGCCAGGTATGACAACGAACAGGTTTGCCTTGGTCTTCGGGGACCTCGCCCAGAAAGCTTTTCAAGGACAAGAGATGGTATTGACGTCCGGGTTTTCTGATACAAATAGAGGTCGCGTTGAGTGTCGCTTATGAACAGGCACGTCCTCCATTAACTGCTATGCGCTTAGGCTGGATTGCCTTTTCTTTAGATGTTATACTAGAGGATATCATGATCCGGCCTCGAAGTTCATAGTTAGGTATTGCTCGGATCATACTGCGTAAACGTAGGACGAAACAAGCCGACATTTCTGTAACCCGGAAGAAGCTCTGTTAGATAGAATTGTTACTTGGAGACTGAGTGGAGTACAGTATAAACTAGGGATGGAAACACACTATGTACTGTCGTCAACGAAATTCACCACATCCTGGTTCTCGCTCCATCACTTTGGTTTTGGCCGAAGCGACAATGAACCTCGTCACAGTTGGTCGATTCCGCCCACAAATGACACACATAGAGAAAGCTGGGCGGCCTTCACTTTAGGCCGAGCTTTCGCAATCCGCTGGGAAAGAATCTCTCACCTGTCACCAATCTAAAATCTGACTGCCATAGCCAAGATGTATCGTGCAAAAACCCAGCCATCCGAAAGTCTAACATGTCTTCCGGCATGGATAGTGTGATGTTATAGAGTGCGTTGAAATATTTGCGATGCCAGCCCCATGTAGTAATGTGGTCTTTAATCGGACCTGCGTCCAAAACAGCCATTGATATTCCCGCAAATCTCTAAGTTTGCCAGAGCCATTTTTATCGCTGGGAGTAACTGGCCAAACAACCGTAGATACCATAAACATCATTCTTGATTGATTTTCTTTCATTCCTCGCCGATCTGATGAAATAGGCACGTTCTATTCCTGTAAACTCTTGTTTGTTACGGAAACTCCCTTTTGAAGACATGGCCGACAGTTCAATCATTCCGCGCAAGATGCGTGCGCTCCAGTGTGTCGACACCAACGGACCCTCCTCGTCAGTCTTTCTGTTAACGTTATCAGATACGATCCTTCAGATCAGCAAGCCCACATTAACGTCGTCGATGTACCCAAACCCCAGGAGATGGAGATCTTAGTTCGGATCACATGTGCATCGTTATGCCACTCTGACTGTCTCGTATTTCGTACAGATTTCGCGCTGAGTAACAACTTACAGTCACCGACAACCCTCGGACACGAAGCTACCGGTGTTGTTCTGAAAACAGGGAATCGAGTGATGGATTTCGAAAACGGCGACAGGGTAGGCTTTCTTGCCACCGGTGGGTGTTTCGCCTGTAGAGCATGCATAACCTGGTAAGCAAATGACCGACTAACTAAGCACCTTGCTTAGGAATGGGTGGGGTCCACAGTCGCCGAAGCTAACGAGCACGTTCCAGGTCGAGTGTCGGATGCGCTAGTGGGGTCAAGGCGCAAGGCTTTACTTGCGACGGGTATTTCCAAGAATTCGTTGTTGTCGATGCTCGAACAGCCGTCAAGCTCCCACCAGAAACGGACGCTCTTACGTCCAGCCCTTTGTGCTGTGCCGGCGTCACGGCATATAACGCAGTCAAGCAATGCAATCCAGCCGTAGGAGAGGCAGTGGCCATCATTGGAGTAGGCGGTGTAGGTCAAATGGGTGTGCAGTATGCGAAAGCGATGGGACTCAGGGTGATTGCAGTGGATAAGAACGACTATCAACTTAAAACTGCCGAGCAGCTCGGAGCTGACGACACTATCAATCCCACGGCCTGTCCAGCCTATCCCCTCAAAATCAAGACACTCACAAAACAGGGTGTTGATGCAGCTTTAAATTTCACTGCGGACATAAAGGTGTATGACGACATGCCTTCCATGCTTAGGTACGGCGGCGTCCTCATGGTGGTAGGCGTCGTTAAGGACCCTCTACGTCTTGATTGCATGGACTTGATCTCCCAGCGTTACGTAGTCAAGGCGGCATGCAATGGACTTGCCAAAGACCTGGACGAATGCATTCGTTTCAGTGCTAAGCACAGGATCAAACCTGTGGTAGAGTTCAGAGACCTCGAAGACATTCCAGCTGCTATCGCGATGATGGAGGAGGGAAAGCTGAGGCATCGTGTATGTGTCAAGTTCTCGGTATAAGTGTTGACTGATGGCTAGGGAAGGAGTTTATAGAATCAATATTCTTTCATGTTGAATTGAACCATATGGACGCGTTGAAAGACATTTCATTTGGTTTTCCTCGTCGCTAACGCCGATTCTACTCTATATAGGGTTGTAACTTTGCTATCTACCACATAAAAACACGAAGAATAGCTCGATCTAGTATGTAAGTTAGACATCAAATGATGCTTCATCGCGAGTTTTATCAATAAGCGTCTCATGATCACGTGCCGATTGGTTGCTATTGGCTCCGGGTTAACGAAATTTGGCTCCGAACATGAAGGGCAGCAACACAGCAGCAGACTGGCTGGAGTTGCAACAGCAACAAGGGTTAAGGAGCAAATTTGAACTCATTGTCGGCCTCTTGAGAACAGGTATACGGTTTTCGGGTCTTCTTGCGAACCCGCAGGATTCTAGAATCACCTAATAGAACTGATAGTAATACGATGGAAGCTGGAACTTGCTCCGTTTGTGACTTGTACCTCGACGTCGAATCTATCGTTGTTTTGGTCCTCGTCCAGTTAAGAAAAAGAAAAGAAAAGAAGAAGAAAAAAGGTCATGTAGTCCTCGCTACAGTCATAGCTCGGTAATCGTCCAGTTTCAGCTCATACAAGTGTCCATTAACAGGTTCTTAGACAACGTAAGGATATAACTCTGGTTCCAGTCCCCGCTGTAGTTGAAAGCACCTACTCCTTGCGATGTTAGGCAGGCCTCGCGATGAAGTCCCTTTTTATTATTGCACTAGCCGCTCTGGCTCGCGCAAAGTGTGATTTGCCTAATGGCGTTGGCCAGTGGAATCCTGAAAGAGGGCAGACCGGCGCCGTAGTTCTGTATGATCTGGGGATAGATGAAGAAGAGTTCAAGTCGCTCAATCCTGGAGTGAACATCAATCTTATTTATCCCTATCCCGACTTTACGTACAAAGTCCCGTTTAAACATTCCCGGTCCGGAGAGTGGACAGGGGCTTGTCCGCAGGTACTTAGAATTCCACTTACATCAGACACCTTGACCGAGGATCCCTCCGACGAGAAGCAAAAATCTCCCGAGACCACAGCTATTGTTGGTGCCGATGATGAGTATCGTGATCAGGAAACCGAAATCCTTCATAACACAGTAGTTACTGAAACGAGAGCGACATCTGTTTATGGCTCCGACCCATCGTCTCCATCGATCGTGAGTCACAGTCAACCTGACGCTGCACCTCATCAGCCTTCCTCAGCAGAGAAAGGGAGTAGCACTGCACCTCAAGGAAATGCTGCAACAAGTAGTATGAGCGACGGGCCGACCGGTACGACCGCAACAGCAACAGGTACGCCATCGAAAGATGCAGAAGCCAATCGCACATATAGCAACGGATCCGGTCATCCGGAAGATGCGAAAGCGTCCAAGGTCACTCAGACAAAGAAAATACCTGAAGGATTATCTGCGACCGCCGAAGAACCTAAAGTCAAACAGTCCAGTGCCGCAAAGGATACGGCCTCGCCGTGCGCCACCGTAAGTAATGAGGAGACAGGAACATCAGAACTACCAAGCCTCTCCTCTACTGCCACGATGGCGAAGAGCACTGACAAGATGGGTGGCAATGGAAAGATCCCGGAAACGACAACTACAATTTTGCCTGCTCCATCCTCTGTCACTGACGGCGGCAACTCGGACGTAGCGCTATCCTCGACGCCCTCAAACCCGTATTGCAAATCAGAGCAACGGAGCGGTCTTTCGTGTGATAAAGAACACGCTGCTTCGTCCAAGGGCCATCCCGTGCAGAACGACTCGGGAGAAGCTGCAACCTTTGTACCATCAACCTCGGCTGGAACTGCATCACAGTCACAGGGATCCAGTACAACTACTATCCTCGCCGACGACACCTCGACGCAACCGGTATCTGGCGGCTCACAGGCAAAGTCTACAAAGATACCAACTGACCAGAAAAGCACGACAGTTACGGCTGCTTTAACAGCGACAGGAACGACGTTGACAACTTCGTCAACCCCCTCCTACACTGGATATGCGGCTTTTCCGGCCTCATGCAAATTCGCCCCTAATGAATTAGGTCCCGGACAGAGTGATAGCAAGCTAGTAGGGAAGATGGTAATGCGTTTCTGTGAACCATCGGGTATCAAGAATAGAATGAAGGATGGTGACGACTGTATCAGAAGCGATACGTCTGATTCGTCCGACATTAATTACGAATTTAGCATCTGTCCCATAAATGGTTGCAAAGATTGGGGTGAGCGTCCAAATGACCCCGTACAACAAAAAGGCTTTTCCTGCGGGCACATCTTTTACAACAAGATCTGGCAATACTGTAGGGTAACCTGATCCATTCCACAATGACTATTTAGCTCACTCTCGGCAGGCAAAACGGAACATAGTAACGTGAACGGGGGTCACTGGACGAGCGCATGTCTCGAGTATAGTATGGTTATTGGAGCCATTGAAAAGGACGATTGAGGTCGACACGGGGAATGTGGGGAAGAACTTCTCGGGTGCAACGTTCTCTCGATCTCAATGCCTATAAAATTTCTCTTCTCCCAACCAGTAGCTATAGAGACTCGTAATAGAATGTTCTGGTGCCCGTAACTGGTGGCCAGAAGATGCTTATACGGCGACCTGATGACGATGCAGCTGTGATAAGTTAGCCGTGATGATTTATTCCCTCATATGCCGTACTGTAACACCACTTTTCCATTTGTGATTGTCATTTCCTAGTGTTGGAGATATGAGCCTACAACCAGTAGTTAGTAGTTTCCATCTTTCTTGTCGTCTTCCTCTAGTTGATCGAAACTAATGACATCGATCGAACTGACGCTTTGAAGAATAGCGAACTCAGCACCTGCTTTTGTATTGGGCACAGCGGCTAGCTCCAACCTGTTAGCACATACTAGTCACGGTGACCGACGGGAGCGACCGTCAACGCATCAGTATTCACATCGATAAATTAGTGCTGGCCTTGTCTACATCTAGCCGGAATGCCGACTTGTATGGATGCTACTAGCTGTTATCATCATCTGTTTCCGGATGAGGAATTCCGAGTCAGAAGATCAGAAAGGGGCTTAGTGAGACATGGTTACCTCGTAGCAGCCCATACACAAATCCCATGAGTGTAAAGGAACGCCCCTATCGAGAGAATCTGATATCATTTGGCTCATACCATGGTCTTCTACGTGTCGCTATGGTTTCTATGAAGGACTAGTAAGAAATGTCAAGTCCGTCAGGTTGATAGTATGCGCCTCATAATGCGGTAATGACAAAGACTTTACCATGTCGAAGTTACTAGCTGCAAGAGTTTGGATGCTGCATACTGCAGTGACTGTCAGTCGACTGGCATGCTGCCCATGTTGCTAGCCTGCGCCGGGGATAGCTTGGACAGTCGCGGAAAGCTTGTGGCTGACGAAAGGGAAACTACATTGACAACACGGGGTACAGTCTACCAGTGGAGAAGGTACAAAGGCTCTTGGCTGCCACCACAACTATATAACGACAGCCAGATCTACTCAGGACGCCCTCCGTTCCCCTATGCCATCGGCGTATCTTCACGTCACCTTATCCACGACAGACTAAAGCCATTTACCGCCATGTCCCTACAGGAACAACTTCACCTTCAACAACTGGGACCACTTAGGTCGGCTCTTATTTTGATTCAAAGTCACCTCGATGATCTTCAAGTTGCCAGGAATATCGAACATGAACTGACCATTCCGAATCCTTTCCCCTTTTACGACTTTAAAATTGATCAACACCGCAAACTTGTATTCCGTCCTCTCCATTTTCTTACAATCAAAGTTGATTTCTTGTCCTTTGTTGCATACCACGACGATAGCAGGATGCTGGAGGCGCTGTTGACCTTCTCCTTCCGGGAGGAAACTTGCAATCCTGTGGTCTTGAGCCCTCTTTGTCTATCCCTACTTAAAGGCAGTCTCGATGCTGCCACCTTCCTACTCTCAAGGGATCCTGATCCACATAGAGAGTCCTACATGACTGCTCTACATGCTGCAGCAGGAAGGGGTGATCAGCACATGGTCATAAACTTCATCACGAACTTCAAGATCCCTGTCGATTCCACCGATTTCCTAGGTGCCACACCAGCTATTTATGCCCTCTACCTGGCAGAGCAAGAAGCCATTGCGATGATCGATCTTCTCTTCCAGCATGGTGCATCGCCAACAATGACCTTCACAGACAACGCCACGACATATGCATGTTATGCAGCGGCCATGGACAAGCCAAAGCTAGCCTATTGGCTTGAAAGCGGAGAACGAATGCCATTTCATCATGGGGGAATGTAAGGGGACACTTAGACATTATGGCCGGGGGACACAAACACAGAAGTCAAACACAGAAGGGAAGACAACCAAATTTAATGGTGTTTGCAGGCTACAAGACCCGGCTTCCGTTACACAATTGCTGCCATTCCAATATTTTAAATAAGCTAATTTCTATCTTCTACAGTACTACTTGAAAATATACAATGTGCTTGATCCGTTCATTCTCTTTACCCCGTATCGTCCCTTGTTGTTTGACTGTCATCGTACCTTGTGCAATACTCTCTTCTTATATCAGCTCATGTGGCACCAGACAATTGAGCTGATACGATCAAGCCTCAGTATACCCTTTTACGATAAACATGTTTTTACGAGGTGGGCTAAAGATACCGCGAACTTTAGGTAAACATGTTTGGTATCTTTGACCTGCAGCTTCCATCTCAAAATTTAATTTTGAAACTACCATCATACATGTCTCATCAAGGGATCTTGAGCTTCTTACGAAATCTGAGCTCGGTCGTAGTGACCGAGGTATTGAAAGTAAAATAAAAGGTGGGCTTCCTTTTGGCACAAACTGATCTTTTGGACGGATGGACAAGCCCACCACAGACCGTCAGCATGGCTTGGACTTGAGGAAATGACGTGAGTCATTGAACTTAGGCGAGCATATCGCGAATAGATCAAGAATATAGCGTAACTAAGAACTCAACTTGTTGTCAGATCTAATGGGTCCAGCACGTGCCGTACAGAATATGGAATATCGAATGCTGACCTTTCCGCAGCCGTCTTTGATGACAGTAGTCGGTCAAGGAAGCCACTCGAAAAGTGAGGAGACAGTCTTTAGTGTGGCAGTGTCGTCGTCACTATCTGTGCACTGCGCTGCGCCGAGTCGCATCAATCATGACCTGTTTGGTACCCGTACCTCTGATCTTACTCGCTTGTCATGTAGAAGGCAAAAGCCAAAGATTAGGATACCTGACTGTCATGGTTCCTACTGTTACTACGATCCATCCCTGGACTTTTGGTTGTGGTCTAGTTTCAAAAGCTTGTGGTTATGTAGCATTGCAATCATGCCATGTAAAGCCCAAACTATATCTGCTCTAAACGAGTGGTCGGAACACAAAAGAAGGGGCCGAGACAATCACATCTTGTATGGAAGGGTGACTCACAACGTGACTTTGTTCACGGTAGAAGTGATTGATTGACATCTTCCCGAGAATGGCCAAGACGTGCAAGAAGCCTTGAGAGTACTACCCGCACCTCAGTATCTTGAATGTATGGTTAACTCAGACATTCATCTATATCGAACTCGTGAAACCAAACGAAGACAACATTTGCTATTCTGGCTTGTGCAGGATGTATGGCTTTCGGGCTACAGGAAAGGCTGCTCATAGCTCCTCGATAACTGTCAGTCGGCTTCAAATTTCTCGGTTGTCAATCGTTTAGGACCAAGAACATCTCTCAGCTACTCAACCTTGGCATAATCACTTCGTGCAACTGATTCATTACCACCTTGTAGACACATGCTGGGTTGCACTATGGTAAATAGCTTTCCCAATGGACAACAGTGGTGTGGCAGCCATTAATAACATATGAGTATTTTTTGAGATATTTAGATTGCGTGAAAAAAATGATTATTCTTGGCGTACGCCCCCCTGCGTCGGAGAAATCGTTTCCGAGATCTGTTCCAAAACTTGTCGTTTAGCTTTGGCTTCCTTGCAGATAGGAATCATTCATTCACAAATGATAGCATAGAACGAAAGTACACTGAGGGGGCTTCCCTAAATCGATGAATAGGACGGCCTAACGTAGGGGCATTGTTGTTTAACCGTAGCGCTCCCGCAGTCACAAAAAGGGGCTAGCATGGTTAGCAAGATATTTCCAACGGCAGCTCGGATAAAGGATGGAGATATTGACTGATAAGATAAGCCCCAAAGAGGAATGGCGCAAATAGCGGGCCCGAGAGAGTGGGGCAGTAGAGATTACGCAGTTTTAATCAACTAATCAACTAAGCAATTGGACTCATCGGTTCAGACCGAATCAGTTTAGCATAAGTTATTCTACTGACCCTTTGCCGAAATATCGCGAGATCGGTTGGACGGAGGCTAGGTTTGCATTTTGGTGCTAACTGTATCCGTACGTGGCTGGGAACTCTTGTGCCAAGGCTGCGCTAGGCACCTGCCCCGTCGGAAAAGTGTGCTTGGAGTAATTAGCGCTTCTTAAAGCGTATGATGAGTGGAACGACAGGGCTAACCATTCTTGACCCCGTGTTGGGCCCCGGCACTGGAACGTCCTCGCCTTTGTTTAAAAAAACCGGACCTCTTTGCTGTTCTGGCGCACTCAAGTTCCTGATTTATTTCACTGACCCAATTTGCAAGCACAGCACATCGAATGGAAAAATCACCCACCGAAGACTGGGAAGAATGCTCCACCGAAGACTGGGAAGAATTACCCACCGAAGAGTTGGAAAATTTACCTACCAAACTCTGGGAAAGAGTACCCCCCCAAGTCTGGTTACAAATATTCAGATACTCGATGCCCAGCGAGGCGCATGTTCACGTCAAGTGGTCTTCCCCTAAGGCTAAAACGCTCAGCCATACGAAATGCCCCTCAAACAAACACGAGTTCTCTATTAGAGACGTTTATTCGCTTGGCGGAACACGCAGAAAAATGTATGTTGAAACCAACAAACTATTCTCACGTTTTAACTTTTGGTAGGCTAGATTTGAGAGACCAAGTTTTCCACGACCTACTTTGCCTTGCACTTTGATAGTAAAAACGTGCTTCGGAAATTCATTCAAGATCCATCCACGATTTACTGTTAAAGAGAATGAAAAGATCCATCAATCATTCAAGAAAATTCATCTCGCCCTCTACAAAATTGATGATTCGACTATTCAGAAATTATGGGACATTCAACCTCTATATGGAGTGTCAGTCGTCGAAGTTTACCGGCTACAAAGTCCTTACAAGAAAGTTTTGGAGAAAAGATCTATTGATGAACTCAATAACGTTCTGGAACATATAAATTCGAAAGAATAAGCATGGCGCCTTTTGACGGCAACAAGTCAAGTATTCACCATGTCAACCTAAATCATGGCTATCCCTATGATGCAGTACTTGAAATAGTGCAGGAACTCAGGGAAATGGAAAAGAAGAGCGATGGGTGCCTACGATTATCCCCATGAAGAGCTGCAAAGTTGATGTGATACACCGGACACTTGACATTTTGAATTTTTATACAAGACAGGAGCCGGGCCGGATTAAAATAAGGCGAAGGTGAAACAACTCGGAGCGAAACCGCAGGCCACATCTGGACATTGGTCATTATTTCAATAGCCATAAAGGATTAGCAGGGTATTGTTGAACCGATCTAGCAAAGACCAATGGGTTGAGTACTCTATTTGATCCATTGAAGACTCCTGATCTCTGCTTACCCTTCTTTTGGTTAGTCGCTTCCCCCGGCGAATCGACGAGTAGTACAATCGATCGCTCCCTGGAGGTACTAGGCACAGGCGGACAGGGACCAGTTACGTCAACTTTCGGCTCCTTAGATGCCCATTACAATTACACATAGCTACAATGGAAGATCAACGAACGTCTAGCGTACCTGGCGATGGTTTATTTACGGATATGAACAGCTGTATCGTATAGCCTGTGCGGTGTTCAAAAAGGAAATTTCTACCCGCTGGTTCAGAGAGGCTACAGAGGTTAAGCCTACAGGTATAAGTGACCTACACTTACCCTATTCATTTTGGGAATGATAAACTCCACTACCACTAAAAATTGGTGGCTGCTGGCAAAATATTCGTTAACAACCTTTATTACCTGGTCGCCAGTCCGCCTGCGTTTCGCTGTGAAACCACGACGGCGAGTGGGGGTTGGGGTAAACTGTAAATTGCAGAGGGAAACGTGTACCCGCGTCGCGTGGTCTGTCACGGGAAGTCAGAACTTACCCTACGAAGTAAACTTTATATCAGAACGGAGCTCGTTCCTATATTTACGAAGACTTTGACGTGCACATTCTCTAACATTGGTTGATTTATTTGCTGTGTATAGTATGATAGTGGGTATTGGCTGAGGTTACGGAGGAGCGATAGGTAACAAAGCGAGAAACGGGTGTTCATATTCCATAATAGAATCCTGAGTATCTTACTTCGACTTGACCCTGGAGAGCTTCTATTTGGTGAACGTCTGGCTTTAACAAAGAAAACTCCTTGATCTTTGTCTACCTACCGATTACTATGACCTCTATCAATGGCTGAAAAAGAAATATCAAAATGATTGGGCTGCTGGTTGAAGGGGTTGATGATATGCGCCTCCTGATACGCAAATAACACAGTCTCTGCCTTGCCGAGACTACTAGCTACAATAAATTGCATGCAGAAGGTTGTCACAAATAATGTCAGTCGATTGGCACGCTTGTCTGTCACTCGGCTGCGCCGGGATACCTTGGAACGGCCCTGGCAAATCTGGGGTCGTCGAAACGGAAACTGGAATACCAAATACGGGGTACAGTCTACCCGTCAAGGAGGCCCAAAGGCCCCTTGGCTGCCAGCACAACTATACCAAGATAGTTAGATCACCTGAGCGCGCTGTCTTCACGTTAGCTTATTCATGACAAACCAAAATCATTTACCACCATGTCTTTCCAGGAACATCTTCGCTCTCAACTATTGGGACCACTTGCTTTCGTTTCGCTGCGAAGTCATTTCGATGAGTTTCAAGTCGCCAGGGATATCAAAGATGAACTCACCATTCCGAACCCTTTCCCCTTCTGTGACACCAAAATCGGTCAAGACCGCAAACCTTCATTCTCACCTGCCTGTTTTAATACAACCAAAGTTGATTTCTTGGCTTTTGTTGCATAACACAACGATGGCAGAATGCTAGAGGTCGCTATTGACCTTCTCCCCCCGGGTCCGGACGTGACCATCGCTCTTCAACCTCTCTTCAGCAATTTCTCGCGGCCACATGGCCAAGCACGGGTGCTCACAACCGTCGCTTATTAAGGCCCAAGAGGAGTTCACATGCTGTTCACAATTGTAAGTTCTCGAGGGGCCGATTGCTATTGTATCTCCTCCAGTAGCGGGTGCTCTTGGCTCTGAACCTGTGCCAGCAAGGGCACCGGCATCGAAAGCTTCTTCCTGGTGATAGTCTTCCTGCCGTACTTGTCAATGAGTAGCCAGACGGATATGAACTGGGCCAAGGAAGGTTTCCGAATTTATGTTGGGGCCTAAGTTACTTTCTTGCTCGCCGGGAGGTGGGGCAACTAATCAAACACCTGGGGAGACAGGAAGGTCATAATCCCTTTCCCTTTTCTCTTTCCGCGGATAGACATTATTATGTGCATTATGGGCAAATCTATGCCAAGAGCCAGAGATCATTGATGTCATTCAACTGGGCGGTGGACAGTACCAGGTTCGTGGAGGGGTATACAATCGAGGTGCAAGTACAGAAGTTAAATATTCGTGTCAGGGACAGTGTTACCCGTCTCATCCAAGTCTGGATTCATGGACAAGACGTTGAAGGGTCAGTCTTGCATCCAGATAATGAGAATGAGCCTAGCGACACTGATGAGGGCATCCACGTAACCATTAAATGCAGGAAGTATGGATGACGTCAAATCGTACTTATATGATAAGGACGTGGAGACCACAGGCGATTAGTGGCTACTGGTCATACATCACTGTCATGTTGGTGTCTGGATAGGCACATCCCATCACCTCAGCCCTTTTCAAGCCAAGTGAAGTCTGCTGTTTTCACTTCTATTCCAGTCTTGTAGAATTCTCAACAGCCTGGAGACGAAGGGGCGAGGCGTGCACAGCCGAAACAAGACGATATCAGTATAACAAACAACAGATCGTCTGTGCAAGCTCCGAAAGGCTCCATCGAGCTGTGTCAATCAATAAATATAATCATACTGAATTCAGTCCACTAATCTATGGCTCCAGGCTCAAAACAAACAAGTCATCGTCTTATATCTTCAGACCGGCACCTCCCGCTATCAAATGAAAGGAGGAAGTCAGTGGTGATAGGCGCGAGGAGAAAAGTGCCGGTGCGGGCCATACTTAGTAGTGGGCATGTACTATCGCGGTGGAGGACTATACGCATTGGTGTTATAGCCTCGTTAGGAACCGCCTCGGAAGGACGTGATATATCGCGGGCATAGATTATTACCCAACGTGTCCGTTATCGCACCATTACATGCTTTGGCCTCTTGAGTTCCACTTGATCTGGTCGTCGTTCTGCGTGTGAGACGAGCCGCCTCTGTTGTAGAAACGGCAATCGGAGGTGTAATCTCCGCCATGAGCCTTCTCGGCCCCACTATCGGTCTAGCGATCCCGACCATCCCGGCCGCCCCGGAATCTCTTTCGACGGCGTCCTCCTGTACCTTGTGGCTTTCTCTCAACATTGAACTCCGTTCTTTTTAACGGATGCGTTACCATAATTGAATTAGAAAGGCCGTGCTGTGCGAGCACTTCTGGAGAACTTGTACAGACTTGGAACACATTCTCAGGTTTCTCGATATTCCGTAATTCTGGGCACCAACTGCGGACCCAACTCCCGTTGTTATCATATTCGAACGCTTGTTTTACAGGATTGAGCGGTTTTGCTTGCCCATGCGGGCCATTGTCGATGCTAGTGACGTATTGCTTTTGTACCGTTAGTTGTCAGACAGGTCTAGGTCAAAGAGGGGTGAAGGACTGTAAATACTAACCCAGTTGGACCAGTTACTCGAAACGTCATAGTCCAACGAGGTTTTGCTCGTACCATTCCGCCATATACCTCCAATCGACGTCGAGTCTTTTCGCAAAGAAACTGGCAACGTTCTCTCGTGCTCTATTTGAAGTAAAGCCGGTGAGGACAAGTTCTCTTTGCGAGGCATCAATTAAACCCATGCCAGTTGTCCCTCGAAGGCACCTGTCAATGATCTGGGCAACTTCTTCTGGTGAAGGTTTCTGATCCCTGGCAGCCCTCTCCTTGTTGGCTGTTTTCCACTCTTTATCATACCTTTCCGAGCCTTTATACCCGTATATCGAGAAGACTTTGACACCTAACTTCATAGTACAGAGCCTCATATAGTCTCTCCAGAGAAGCTCAACCCTGATAGCCCTGGTACCCTCATTCTCGCCCTTACCAAAGCCCCTAGCTTGGGAATAGTCCTGTTCTGACCCGCCTTCAAACTTGACAAGCTCCGCGTGAATCGAACGGGCAGACAGGCATCCCATGGCTAGGAAGGCCGCAAGCTTAGTACTGTAGTCGGTTCCAAGTAAACCATTGCGGGTTTCTAGATAAGTAGTCATTGAGCCTGACTTGATCAGATGGTAGAGTCGCTCCCAAGCAGGGGTTTCGCCCCCTTTGAACGGATGGGCAGACTTGGCGCCTTCAGGAAAAGGAGGAGGGTCAGATAGCACTTGTTTGACCGGCTCTACAAGTCGTCTTTCAAACTCGTCGTAGTTGTCTGGAATTTGGAAGGGAGGTTGTTGAGGTAGAGCCAAGGAAGGGAAAGAAGGCAACGATCCCGCCTGTGGACGAGGTACAGTGGGGCGGGGACGCTCTCGGAGAGGTTCTTGCGTTTTGCGGTAAGTGGTAAATACATCTGGCAGCTCATTTGGGTCGCTCAAGCCAGTGTCACGACTGTCGATGTCAGTAAATCTCTCGGTCAGATATCAAGAACTTACTCATCGATGAGGTACTTTTCGTCCTGCCAAAGCTTAAAGTTAATGCCCTTCTCAGAGCACACCGAGGCAACGGCATTTTGGTCGTCCACTTCCTCTTTCGACGGCTCCTCGGTCATCCAAACAGTATCGACAGACTGATTGTTGTCCTGTAACGCCTTGATCAAATGATTTAAAGTCTCATCGAATTTCCCTATTCGAATCAACAAGCCACTGTTGATCTTCTCGAAGATTTCGTTTCAGATCCCAAATGCACTCAGCCTGGAACTTGGCTCGAATCGGACCACATCTCCAGAAGCGACCGACCTGACTTCGAGCTTCTGGGTAAGGACATTTTTGTCCCTCACCAATAAAGCCTGAGGTTTCGATTTGGTGAGGGAGGGAGGATGTAGATGGGGAGGAGGTGAGTGAAGCCATGGTCGGAAGTGGCCAGGTGGTGAAGTATGGGGTTGTCAATGGTTCTCAGATCGCGTCGAAGCAGGTAGACAAGGAGTTTACTCCCATCCATGATAAAAGCCTTTGGACGGTGCAATTCCCGGGCTATTAGGCTGAGACGTCGATGGGGTGTGTTTTGCAATGAGTTCAGGTTCCTTTTTTTTGCAAATCCGAAGAGCCGAAGGGAGAGACCAGTCTTTATAGAAGGGAGGGGGGGACACGGATGTCAACTATTTCCCGGTGTGTAGGTTGTGCTGGATGGAGTAAGCCAGTTCCAGTCTGAGAAGATGACTAGGATAAGAGTTCAGGATTTCGAGTACCAAGTATTTTCTTCTGCAGGTCTGAGTCTGAGGTGGGCAGTGGTAGCTCTGCAAGCTATACGGTGCAGCGGTAGTATGGGGGTCGTTTGGCGAGTTCTCGACGATGATCTAAGCGTTCTGGATAAAACGAAGGGATTAAAAAGAAAGGGGTGTAGTTTCACGTGATCTCTATTGCCGAAATTGGGACTAACCTGTAACCACCTTATGTCATTAAACGGAAAAACAAAATGTAGACCTGATTCTGATAACGCTGATGACCCTTGCCTTTATTTCGCATCTTGAGTAAAAGGCCGGTCATATGCCACAACACGTTTGAACCTTGGCTTCCACCATATCTTCTTCGTACCTTTTGTCCCTTCCTTCTTTTCTTCAACCCCAAAAGACAATCCTTGTTCGTGCTTGCCTCCTCACAGTGATGCTGCCTATCTACGTGTCAAATTGGATGTAGTATGCCCAAACTGTATGGCCCGTCTGTTGTACAGTATGAGCGACTATGAAATTCGCTTTGTAGGTCCTAAAACTTGTCAATTGATCCGACGCTCTGGGACGTGGGCATGGATCGATTTTATGGCAAAATGGGGGAGGGGGGTTTTTATCACGACGAAACCATTCGCAGCAGTATGCTGTTGGGTGCCTGTCCCATATTGGCGAGGCGGTCAAGGACATAGCCGGATGGGGTGATGACGGTTGTCAGGCCCTCCTATCTTCTTACTGCTTCTGACCTTGACAAATGTGACCTTTTCACAAGGCACCCGGGAAGATAGCACAGTACATGACTACTTCAATTACGTGGTTCATGGGCTATAGACTATACTACAAGGGCATATCGCTATGAACACGGTATCAAAGTTCATTGATCCATTGGTTTTGTTTCCACACTGTATAGTGTTTATCAAGATAGCTGAGTCAATAGTGGCACAATGTTATTTATGTCGTCCGATGCACTACTCGACTACACCATCATTTTCATCCGTGAGCCAGACGCCACCGCTGTTAACTGAACGTCGCATGTATCTCACTGCCATAAAGCCCTCGGTCATCGCAGGGGCGAGTGTCGTTCCCGCCCCCTGGGTTCCAAGTAGCGCTACCTTTGCGTTGCCGCCAGCAAATAAACCAGGGATGACGCTACCGTCTGCCCTGAGTACTCTTGAATGTGGATCAGTCGTAAGGCCGCCTTGCGTGCCTGCATCACCGGGAAAGACTTGGATGGCGTAAAAGGGTCTTCTCCTGACGGGGCCCATACATGGGTTTGGTTTCACAGTTGGGTCGCCAATGAACTGCTGGTACTTGTCCTCGCCCCTGTGGAAATGTTTGTCTCGACCTTGATCACACATTGCATTCCACTCGTATACCGTCTCCTGCAGTTTGTCCTTTGGTACACTGATTTTCTCAGCCAGGCCGTCAATGGTATCTGATCGTGAGAGAAAGCCTTGTTTGATGGCATGTTCGATCTGCAAGGAACTCCTGAGGTTGAGGCTCCCGATAGGATACTTTCGACTGTATTGCCGGTCAAAGACAAGCCAAAATGTGGCTGCTCCTGCGCCTTCACTGGCCCTCTTGTACATCGACCTCACCGTCTCACCGTAGGGCTGGGACTCGGAAAAGAAGCGACAGCCAGATGCATCAACAACGATGGAGAACGGCTTGGATATCGCAAACATGGCTTCTGTCACTTCTCCCGTCCAGGGGTCAACCATGGTGGGAATGCCCCAGACTTGGCCAAGCCGTGCATCACCAGCACCAATTTGCTGTCCGGCCTGCAGCGCGATGCCAGAATCCCCGCCAGATGCCAGGCTCCATTCAGCCCTGGTCGACATCACCGAGGTTGCCTCCTTGGTGGTTGATCTCCCGAGGTATGCATCCCTCATTTCCTGGTTCTGGGAGAAACCTCCTGTGGTTAAAATCACACCCAACGATGCGTGTATGTTGACGTGTTTCTTGCTGCTTCCGCGGCGAGCCTTTGCTCCTACCACGCCTCCATCCTGATCAGATAGCAATAGTTCACTCAGCTCCCACCCAGTCCAAATCTCTACGTTGTCGTGCTCCTTGCACACCTTGAGAAGCTGAGCGATCAGCGATCGTCCCATGGACATGGGCCGCACCATTCTCTTTGGGAGAGCCGAGACCTCTGTAGGACAAGGTTTTGAAGAACGTGACCTTGTCAAGACCCTGAAATCCTCAAACCTGGGGACCACAGGCACATCATCTGGCTTCGGAAGGTATTTCTGGTAGTGCCCGAGGCTTGCCGCGTCGAACACCGCCGGGTCCAAGGTGCGGCCATACCCAACCGCACCGTCAATGTACGGGTGGTAGTCTGGGAACTGAGAGGGTTGGGCCATCCATCGGAAGCCTTGACCTCTGAGGTATCTCATCATCTCAGGCCCATGCACCAGGAAAGCGTCCAGGCATTTCTGATGCAGACCCGCATCGACAGCCTCTTCCCTCAAGGACTGGACTTGCAAGACTTGTCACCGCGTTGATGTAGCGCGCGGCTTGTTCTTTGCTGTCCTCAATGCCATTTTCCTGCATAAGGAAGTTATTGGGCATCCACATGCAACCACCGGACTTGAAAGTTGTACCGCCAATGTAGTCTTGCTTCTCAATCAGGATAACTTTGAGTCCCTGGTCATGCACGGCTGCCGCCGCGGCCATGCCGCCGGCACCAGCACCTATAATTAGGATGTCGCATGTAATGGCTGGTTGTTGTTGATGGTTGGGCTCTTGATGAGCACCGAAGTCATCGTGAGCTGTCGCGAATGCCATGTTTCTGTTGTGCAAAGCCAAAGCTCGGTGGTTCCCTTTTCCTTTTCTTTCTCCTTTCCCGTTCCTGTCTTTTTATTCATTTTTTTCTTTTTCTCTGATATGATGATGTCTGGATGTGTTCTTCCTTCTCTTTTAGGCCTGTACCCACGGTCCTCGCATTAACTTCCACTTGCAGTTCGCCGGATCGGTGTGGACATTATTCGATCTTTACTGTAGCATAGGCTTTCCTTTTTCGTGGTATCGGGTATGGGTAGAGAAGATGGTCAGGCCAAAGAATAAGCTTATTCCGGACGAATGGTTGGCTCTGCTGCGGCCATTAGCGGCGGCCATTTCTGATCCGCAGTAACGGACAGTAGTAGCCTCCATTTGTTAGCAGATGGGGCAGATCATGACAGTACCGAAGTAGACTAGACATAACCTAGACGTCGTCTTGAATCCTGCCATACCAGCCAGAGAATGGCTCGTGATTGGAAACGTCATGCGGCCCCTGATCCTGGCCGAGAGAGCAATGGAAATATCACGTCCAATTCTCACTTGTTTTGCCAGCCACTTGTGCTCTCATACGTTACTACTAAGCAGTGCTCCACCGGAGATGTCGTTACGAAGAAGCCGAGTTAATGGCTCCCTTCTATTACAGTATCGAGCACTGCCAGCTTCCTGTCTAGAACAATAAGCTCAATGTTTAGTTCAGGGCGGGTACTCAGAAGTACATTACGCTACATCATAGGCAAGCAAAGCGGCCGAAATCGACTTTTTAGCTATGGATAAGCATCTTCTGGCCCGGCAAAGAAAGTACTTCAAAGTAGCACAAGTACCCTAGAGCCGGGGTGCGAGTCTGGGGCGAGTGGAGCCCAAATCAACAGTGCGAGTCACTGACCACGTTACCTTCGGTACGTCAGCCTCTAAATTCCATCAAAGCCACATGCCACATTACCCCAACCACCTGGCAATCATAAAATCGCCGCGATCTCATGCTTGGCAGATATTAGGTTTCACTTAGCAAAATTTAACAAATCGGTTTCTATGTATAGTCTTGCGTTTTCTCCTTTCGATTTTCCGAATGCCTTCTTTAAAAAAAAATAATAAAAAATAAAAAGACCAGATCGACAAGTACGTCATGGATAACGAATTCCTGTCGCTTGACAAGACTCACGTGATCAATGGCCATGGAAGCTGATGGAATGTCGTGGAAAACTTGGGAAGGTTTTAGACAGGTGTCCTTTGTGGCAAGGTAGTGCTCGAAACGACGAGAATCAGCTAGTCAGCTCGTGTCTTTAAACGTGGCAATAACCATGAACGAGTGCGACACCGTAAATGCCTGGCCAAGCGACGATGCGAACGAGGCTCAGATCTCTGCCGACTCTTCCACGTCCGACAGCGAGGTGTCTCAGCCTGCAGCTTCAGCCCTCAGGAGCCGGCTGAGACCCGCTGGGTGTGCCTTGACGTTCGTGCCATTCGCGGGCTGGGAGCCAGAACGGTCGTACGAAGACGAGCCGACGATACGCTACAATATAGAGTGGAAATTGTTTGCCAAAAACAGGAACCAGGCTGGTGAGACAGAGCTAAAATCGTAATATCGCCGCGCAAGTTCTGGAATTACGTTCTCCGGCCCAAGCTGGCTAAGGCGTGCATCGCCAAGCCTTGGAAGGAAGAAAAGACCAAGATCATCCTATCGGTAACCGATCACAAAACAGGTAAAATTATCAAGGAGTTCCAAAGTTAGACGTCAAATGGTCACTTGTTGCGAAACAGCTCCGGGAATGGAGTCCTTTTTTGACTAACGGCAAGAAAATTACTATTACGGTTACATTCTATTATCGAGCTATAGATGCTGGTAAGCCGGGCAAAGGTAGCGCAACGGCGAATCAGCAAGCAGATCTAGAAGCTAGGACGACCGGCGTAGGTCGAGGTGCCTGTGTCAGGAAGGCTTATGCTATGATGCGTTGCCCAGGACCTCCATGTACAAAAGGGGACCACTGTTGGCAGAATGAAGGAAAGCATCATCGTCTTCAGCCCCACCACATTAGGATGCTCGCCGATCATATGCAGGCAGGGAACGACCTGAACGGACACGATGACGTACCTCCGAATTCCGCCGACTGGTGAAGGAGGACGAACGCCAATGGGAAGGAAGGGAACAGGATGAGCGCGAGAAGATTTCTGGTCGTAAGCGGCAACGACGGGTTCAGATGGCTCAGCTGTCCGCATTACCCAGGTTCATTGTCACCAATGTGCAAACAGTGTTCCTCCATCCCCGAAAACATATTTTCCCACCACTTCACTTGTGGATTTTGACGTGCCCAGAGAAGACGAGGTAGTGGCGTACAGTATCTATCAACGGTCCCGAGTGCGCACCGACGAGCAGAAAGAACATTACATGTCGGCTCAGGAGCTGACTTTGGCGCATTGCTTTGATCTCGATATGCTTGCTAGCAACCAGAAAAGATGTTCCGCTTTTATAAGAAGCATGGGATACCGGAGGGCGTGGCATGGCGTTATGTTTGTGATGCTGGATCATACATAAGAAGGCGCCAGGAAGGGCAACAACGTGCAATGTTAGAGCGGTTTATATTTGATCTATTCAGTTTTCCTTCTAGTCAATGTAGATTTGTGCTTTCTTGAAGTGTCCCTTTACGATTTTAGACTGTTGTCCTACAATCCTGACCTGCATATGCAGGTACGACTTGAAGTCGCCCTGTATGAGATCCTCGTCTTGTCGCGCCATCTTCCTGGTGCGGTTTTTGACGGAACCGAATAAATATCGATGGGATTCAAGTCGGGACAATACGGCGGTTGCATTTCTACTATCACACCGCCTCCGTGAGCTTACCCTGGAGGCTAGGGGAAATGAAGTGGAAGGAGGCGTTGTCCATAAAGATGACGGAGTTGGGTTCAGGATACCTGCCGCAGAAGGGCAGCAACCTTTCGAGAAACCCTTGAAACAGCTCGTATCTGTATTCTCCTGGTATACCTCACAATATATGACTCCTCCCAGAGTGTACGCTGGTAACATTTGCACTCTCTTACCGCGATGGAAGCGCTTGTACTGAACCGGGGTTACTCCTTTGGGTGCGTAACCTCGTCCCAGAATCGCCAGCCCACGATCGCTCCCGCTTTCGTCTATGAATATTATTTGCTCGGGTTTGTAATGGGACCGCCTTTCTATGTAGTCATCTCGTAAATCTTGATCACGCTCTTTTGCAACGTTCTGCGTCACCTTCTTGGTCCAGCCAACGCGCTTCAGCGTCCTACCGATGGTGAACCGTGACAAGTTTACGCGATATTTCTTGTTGAGAAAATCTGCCATATCCTGTTGGCTCATACAAGGATCCCTAGTTAGCTTGTCTTGTAAAGCCAACCACATGTTCTCCGTTACGACACCAGGCCAGGCGGTCGTCTGACGAGGCGCATCGATTGTGCCATATCGGAGTATATTGAATCGCGCATGACGAACGGTTCGTGAACTGCATTGAACGATCGCAGCCGCTATCTGTTCGTCTGTGATAGTTTCCTCACCTTTTAACTTGTCTATGATGACTTGCTGGAGCTCGGTTCGCTGGATCTTTGATAGTGGTGGCGCCATCTAGAGAGTGACTGTCAAGTCCAAGTTTGCCACGTTTCAGTTTCCGAAAAGATTACCAGAAGGCTGACTAATTATCGGGTCTCGGGCAAAGTCTAGTCCGCTCAGCCCTCCTTTTTGTCCTTCTCGAATTGAGGGGTAAATTAGACATCATCATTTAGACTCCACCCCATTAGCGCACTAAGACACTCGAGACATCCATTTCATACCTATTGTCGCCAACTTAATTTCGGCACGGAGTTCGGCATGAAACGTTTCTTCAAACGAGATCCTCGGCCCACTAAAGAATCCACACAGGGCCCGCCTTCAGCGACGCCTTTCCCAGCTGTACCGCATCCACAAGGTTTGGACGTTCTGTCAGAAGGCACAGATCCTATCGTTGAGCAAGTCTTCTATCAGCTTTGATCGTGAGTATGTTACGTGGCCATCTAACCAGCTATCTTGCAGCATCGTCGCTGTTCATGGCCTGAACGGCGATCGAGAGAAGACTTGGACCGCCGAAAATGGTATTCACGGCTTCGGGATCTCCTCCCCAACGATGTTCCTAGAGCCCGCATTCTCAGTTGGGGCTACGACGCGAACACGCATGCTGCTTCCGGCACAAGCAGCTTGCTCCTATATGATCATGCACGGACTTTGGTATCCGATCTGACCAGGACACGAACTTTGACCAATGTGAGGAGCCATATCACAGGTTTGGTTCAACATACTAACGGATCTGTAGTCCTCGCAACGACCGATCATCTTCGTCGCACACAGTCTTGGAGGTATAGTTGTAAAAAGTGTAAGTGACGAAAATGGGTTTTTTTTTTTTTTTTTTTTTTTTTTTTTTTTCATAATGAAGGTTTGACCGATCGTGGTAGGCACTCATCCACTCAGATGCCGCCCGGCAAGGTGCACTTCTAGAGCAGCGATCTATCAAGCTTTCGACATACGGCATTCTGTTCATGGGTACTCCTCACCAGGGTGGGAATGGCGTCCAGCTAGGACGCATCCTCACCAATGTCGCGTCTGTGTTCGTAGCAACCGATGACCGCCTCTTCAAGCATCTAGAGAGAGACTCTGAATGGCTCCTGCAACAGCTCGGACAATATGGCCCAATCAGTGGTGAATTCGTGACCAAGTTTGCTTATGAGGAGTACCCGACGTCAGTGGCTCTAGGGAAAAAGATTTTGGTTAGTATATACCCACTCTCTGGGTAGAAATTATTCCGTTAACTCATGAAAGGTCGTACCTAGAGCGTCAGCGGTTGTGCCAGGACAGGCGGATGCAGAACCAATCGTCATTCATGCAGACCACAGAAACATGGTCAAATTCCACTCAGGGCAGGATGTGGGCTATATTACCGTTTCAGAGCACATACAAATCATGATGATTAGCGCAGAGGCTGTCGTTCGATCTCGCTGGGAAGCAGAATCTAGGGCCGATGACGGTGGGTGCCTCTCATAACTCTGCGTAGCCTATATGGCCAATGTTGATTTGTGTATACGATAGCACGAGGAAATGGAATGCCGTTCTCTCTCGCATTCAGTCTATCAGAGGTCAATGAAGTGAACCAGTTTGTTGGAAGGCAAGAGGAACTTGTCAAGATGCAGGAGATCCTGACAACATCCTTTAACCGCAACACCGTTGTCATCCATGGCCTCGGAGGTATAGGCAAAACTCAATTAACTGTTGCGTTCGTCAGACGTATCCATGCTCATTACTCGGCAGTTCTCTGGATGAACGCAACAGATGAAGAGACGCTGAAGCAGAGCTTCGTGAAAGCTGCAGAACGGATACTCCAGGATCACTCTTCTGTCACCTATCTCGAGCGTGCCGTCGCGCATCAGGATATGGACGAGCTTGTCAAGGCTGTCAAGAGGTGGTTGGGTGAACGCACCAACAACCGCTGGCTCATCGTCTACGATAACTATGACCACCCTCGTTTGGGCGGCAATGCTGACATAGATACTCATGTGCACAACCTCGAGAACCAGAGCACCAATTCAATGAAGTCTTGGCAGAATGACGGGATCGCCTCAAAGGCTTTCGATATTCGACCTTTCTTCCCCGAAACTCAGCATGGCGCGATCATCGTGACAACACGTTCATCGATTGTCAAACTCGGCCAGACCATACGACTCAGTAAACTCAAACGGATCGAGGATAGCCTCCAGATTTTAGGATCTACATCTAACCGCGAATATCTGGGAGAAGGTAATGACCACCCATGATCCAATGATGAATCGCGAGGCTTACTGTTCACAGATCCTGCGGCCATTAAGCTCGCGCAGAAGCTTGATGGCCTTCCCCTTGCCCTCTCCACTGCCGGCTCTTACTTGGATCAAGTTTCTATCACATGTGGGGAATACCTAGAACTGTATCAAAAGTCATGGTATCGACTACAAAAAACAAGCCCACAGGTCTTGTCCTATGAAGATCGTGCCATGTACTCGACGTGGAACATCTCGTACCTAAACATAAAGAAACAAAACAAGACTTCTGCGATGCTTCTCAAGCTTTGGGCGTACTTCGACCATGATGACTTGTGGTACGATCTACTGCACGGCGCTGGTGAATCAGCACCATCATGGCTACGAACCCTCGCAGACAAACTTACCTTCATAGAAAGCATGCGTCTATTGTGCGACCACGGCCTGGCAGAGGCAAATTCTTCAACGAATGAGAATGGAACAGGATCGCCGGGGTACAGTGTACATGGATGCGTGCATGCTTGGATGATCAATGTCTTACACGAACAGATTGATGTGGACATGGTGCAGCTTGCCGTCGAATGCGTGGCGTCGCTGGTACCGGGACGAGATGACGGTGAATACTGGCGAATACAGCGGCGGCTTTTACAACATGCGGACCGATGCTTAGAATTGATAACTGAGGGCAGTAAAATGCAGAACTCTGAACCATGGACGTATGGGGCCTTTGGAAGCCTCTACGCCGATCAAGGTCGACTGGATAAAGCGGAAGCCATGTACGAGCGAGCGTTGCAGGGGAAGGAGAAGGCATTAGGACCAGAGCATACATCGACGCTCACCACAGTCAACAATCTAGGAAACCTCTATAAAGCCCAAGGTCAACTGGATAAAGCAGAAACGATGTACGAACGAGCATTGCAGGGGTGCAAGAAGGAATTAGGACCAGAGCATACATCAACGCTCACCACAGTCAACAATCTAGGAAACCTTTACATTGACCAAGGTCAACTGGATAAAGCAGAAACGATGTACGAGCGAGCGTTGCAGGGGTACAAGAAGGCATTAGGACCAGAGCATACGTCGACGCTCACCACAGTCAACAATCTAGGAAACCTCTACATCAACCAAGATCGCTTAGATAGAGCGGAAGCGATGTACGAACGAGCATTGCAGGGGTACGAAAAGGCATTAGGACCAGAGCATTTATCGACGCTCACCACAGTCAACAATCTAGGAAACCTCTATAAAGCCCAAGGTCAACTGGATAAAGCAGAAACGATGTACGAACGAGCATTGCAGGGGTGCGAGAAGGCATTAGGACCAGAGCATACGTCGACGCTTAACACAGTCAACAATCTAGGAAACCTCTACATCGACCAAGGTCGACTGGATAAAGCAGAAACGATGTACGAGCGAGCGCTGCAGGGGTACGAAAAGGCATTAGGACCAGAGCATACGTCGACGCTCACCACAGTCAACAATCTAGGAAACCTCTATAAAGGCCAAGGTCAACTGGATAAAGCAGAAGCGATGTACGAACGAGCACTGCAAGGGAGGGAGAAGGCATTAGGACCAGAGCATACGTCGACGCTTAACACAGTCAACAATCTAGGAAACCTCTACATCAACCGAGGTCGCTTAGATAAAGCAGAAGCGATGTACGAGCGAGCATTGCAGGGGTACGAGAAGGCATTAGGACCAGAGCATACGTCGACGCTTCGCACAGTCAACAATCTAGGAAACCTCTATAAAGGCCAAGGTCAACTGGATAAAGCAGAAGCAATGTACGAACGAGCACTGCAAGGGAGGGAGAAGGCATTAGGACCAGAGCATACGTTAACGCTCACCACAGTCAACAATCTAGGAAACCTCTATATCGACCAAGGTCGCTTAAATAGAGCGGAAGCGATGTACGAACGAGCATTGCAGGGGTGCGAGAAGGCATTAGGACCAGAGCATACGTCGACGCTTAACACAGTCAACAATCTAGGAAACCTCTACATCGACCAAGGTCGACTGGATAAAGCGGAAGCCATGTACGAGCGAGCGCTGCAGGGGTACGAAAAGGCATTAGGACCAGAGCATACGTCGACGCTCACCACAGTCAACAATCTAGGAAACCTCTATAAAGCCCAAGGTCAACTGGATAAAGCAGAAGCGATGTACGAACGAGCATTGCAGGGGTGCGAGAAGGCATTAGGACCAGAGCATACGTCGACGCTTAACACAGTCAACAATCTAGGAAACCTCTACATCAACCGAGGTCGCTTAGATAGAGCGGAAGCGATGTACGAACAAGCATTGCAGGGGTACGAGAAGGCATTAGGACCAGAGCATACATCAACGCTTCGCACAGTCAACAATCTAGGAAACCTCTATAAAGGCCAAGGTCAACTGGATAAAGCAGAAGCAATGTACGAACGAGCATTGCAAGGGTACAAGAAGGTACTAGAGCCTATCATCTTCAAAACATATGTACCCGCGCTGAGCACCCTAGAATGCTTCGGCATCCTCTACCAAGAACGAAGCAAACCAGTGCTAGCTCAGCAGTATTTTCTTCGTGCGCAGGACGGCCTTCGAGCGGTCTTTGGAGAGGACAGCAAGAGGGTCAGAGCGATATCTAAAAGGTTGAAAGAGGTCAGTGCATGACACCTAACAAGGCCGTCAATACGCGGATGGATACCCATCCTCCATTGGGAGAGGCCTGTTCCGATTACTGTCACTAGGTTTAGTACCATCCTCTTTGTTGTCGGATTTTCCATCCGTGCACGTGGCCTTCATGGTCCGTTCAGCTTTCCTCTCAGCGTTCGACTCATCGTAGACCACAACATGTTGATGCTGTACGAAACTCTTTGTCAAAGCAATCGGCCATATGTTATTCATTCGTGCACGGAAAGGAAGGTCTGTAAGACAAGCCACATGGCTTCTTTTATTCATTTGGGCTGTCCTTGTTTGAAGAGCAGCAGTTGAGCCATATTATAACGTGGTATCGTGCACTACGGATTATTCGGGTATCGAAGATATTGATTGTTTTGGCTGTCTCGTTAATACAGTTACTTCATAGCTTTGGTGGATCTTGGATGACGGCGAAGCATTAATCCGAAGGTTTCGGAAATCGCTTAATCAATGTACACAGTTTTAGTCTCACCCAGAAATACTGTGCGGAGTACCCTAGACTTTGACAGAGTGTTCTAAAAGAGGAAGCTCGTCATGCACATAACTGTAAACTCATCACTGCTATCCCCATGCCTATATGTTCCATGATCATTACGACGACATTTTCCCTTTTTCTTTGCTTCTGTACATCTTAGCAGTACAATCTATTTCTTCAATTTGTTTTCGATCACGACACCCAGCGTCACCATTTTGTGACCATAGCGTGGCGTCTGAAAAACGTATTTCACTATATTCTGACGTCTATACGCAGCCTCCATGCTGGGTAAATCTTTCGCCGTCCTCGCCTCAGCCGCTTTGGCTTTGGCTTCGCCCTTTTTGCGTGACGTTCATGGATCCAGCCATAAGCACGAACGGCCTGCTCCTCAGCTACCCGTAAATGGAGGTTGTAGGTTATGATCCAGCTTCGGCTTTACCATGTCTCGTGCGTCTCACTGAAATGATTTGCAGCTTCCGAACTCCCGGACCCTCCGCCAAGTGAATCGTTGAAGCACATCGCGCTTGGTTTCGGTATCCAGAATTACAGCTGCACCGATGCTGGCGCGGGCCCTGTAGCTGCCGGCGCTCTGGCCGTTCTCTACGATGTTACTAACCTCTACCCGGGCCAGAGTCATTCGTCTTTAGCGGTTAAAGACTGGGCATCTCTCCCCTCGGATGTCCTGAATACGGAACAGGTTCCCTTGAACCGAAATGAAGACGGTGGTGCCTCAGTTGGCAATCCCTTCCCCAAGAAACAATCCCTCAAGGTGAAGGACGTCTGCAGAAGCCTCCCCTACCTCGGTCGACACTTCTTCAACGATGTCGGTGTCCTGACAGCAGGTGGACTTTCTCATGGCTGCAAGATCAAAGGCACCGACAGTACCTCTTATACCGCTCTGTATTGGTTCTACGGTTGAATCCCTACCCCTCGTTTGCAACGGGAGAGCGATGTGCCACGAGTCCGCACAGATGACGAAGCTATAGGCTGTGAAGCTAGAAAAGGTACATCGGGGTACTCTAAGTAAGGGCCTCAAATACTAGAAAGTAAATCAAGTTTATGTTTCGATCCTATTGATCTCGGCACGATAGTGAATTGAATGCAACGTCTAGACTGGAAAGTGTTGCGTCAAGTTCTACAAGCAACGGCTCCAGGGGAACATAAGCGGCGATGAGGCAAGATCTGACGACACAGTACAGCATACTATCTACTTATTTTACCTTTCCTTCTCCTTCTCTAGCTACTGCTTGACAGTTCTGAACTTTTGTGTAGTTATATTTACATCGGCCGAGGTTAGTGTGGACCTTCCGATGCCTTGTCCTAGTTATTCTATCCTTCCTTTTTTTCCCATCATCCCACTGCCGTTCTCTTTCCCGTAGATGCCTTGCATGCGCCCACGTGGAGGTTCCTCAAGCCGAATACACTTGGCGATGTTCACAGGCTAGGATCTTGATATTTACCTTTCGCTGGGTTGCCGTGATGCCACGAATAGTCTCAACAGTATAGTCGACCAGCCATTGGAGCTCGGCAACAAAGTCAAGAAATGCAATCGTTGTAGATGGACGGGGGTCATCCTGAACTTCATCCCACGTGCCATCATCATCTGCCGGTACTTCTGTAAAGCGAAACTGGTCGGTTTCGAAGGTCTGTGGATCTGGCCTACTCAGCTCTGCTCTCGATGGCACCCAGTGCTTTCGCTTGATGTCATAGTTGATAAGCCAGAGAGTCTCTAACCCCTGGTATTTGATACCGTATACCATGTAGCAGCACATCGATTCGAGACTCGAATTCCTTGGCGCTTCAAGTAAGCTGAAAGCCCAGATCGGGTTGTATTGCCAACCTACATGCCGCAGACGGGGCGAGATTGGATATCCTATCTCAAGGCTTTCACTCTGGCGGATATACCAAGCAAACATGTCTCGGTCGTCAAGTTGGAGGACGAAGAGATCCTCAGTCGGTGAAACGACGATGCTACGGCTTTCAAGAGAAGCCCCACTTGATGCATCAAGGTCCGTTCTTGTTTGGATGACTTCGAACTTGTGATCATCCAACTCACCCTTCATGACGTTTCGTGAATGTTGACAGGCTTTCCATAGGCCGGAGTCTAGAAGGTAGGTTGAAGGGTTATTTCTAGTCCACGAGGCTGTGGCATCGCGCAAGCTTCGAGGATCAGAGACTGGGTTGAAGGCCCACTTTGGGGCTGACAGATAGAAGGTGACGGGTTCCGAAATTGTCGAAATCTCGCTTCCGTTCAACGAATACGCCGTGCTGGTCTCCCAGTTACTTACACTGAAGACGTTGATCCCTGGTTTGGAGGAGCGGGCTGCTAATCTCCAAATGTAAGTTTGTAATTCCGAAGGAAGGAACTTGAAACAATGGAATGAATTAGGCATTTCATCCGTCGCAGGACTCCTGGTAAAAGATACCCCATCTGCAGTTGAGAGGCGCAATAGGCTTCGAATTTTGATGATGGACACAAAAACAAGGAGGATCAAACGAGGACAAAGACGGGAGAGGCTAACATATGTGGCTAATTTTCTTGTCCGCTCTGAAACCATTTTATTTACAAACAACCTATTTGCAAATTGTCGCTCTTCGGCCTACGGCAGACCAAACGAGGATGATTGGGTTCCGTCCACGACGGCAATGGGGTGCGTAGGAATCCCTTCCCATTCACTCCAGAATTGCACCGTTTCCTAGATGGCATATATCTGTCTCCTTTGGTCGGGCTACTGCACCACAGGCATTCGTCTCTCCAACCCGAAATGCAGAACACCTGTTTTCATGATACAAGGAAAACTTGTGACTCGGCATACTTGCCACTCCACCGAATGGGCATTTGCTATGGATGGATCTAGTTGGTACGGGAGAAGCTAAAATAGACCATCTGGCCATCTTATCTATCGGTCTGCCTGATGAGTGCAGGTCTCTATGAAGGCATTCTTTGAGCTTTCTACATGTTCTCTCCTCAAATTCAACCACTGCCGCGATCTGTCTGAGGGAAAGCGAGATGTATCTTCGTGATGATGTGATCTTCTCACGCATAGGGACAGGCAAGATGTTAACAGAGTACTGCAGGGTGACACAAGGCCAACACCGCATATCATTACTAGTATTCTATCAAAGATTTCGACATGGGCTTTGATCCTGCTCCACGAACAGAAAAGACCTGGGATATACGCAAGCCGCCGTTGAGTTACCCCTAACGGCCGATATTGGACGTAATCTCCTTCATCGCTCTCGAATATATATACCCATTCTTGCAGATCACTGTAGGTATGCCCGGCCTGTGCAAGGATGTGATTATGGCTAGTACGATATGTCTATCGCTTCCGATAACATGACGTTTACTTGTTTTGCGTCCTTGCCCCTTGAGATACGAGTAAGGATATGGGAAATAAGTTACCAAAGTGCTCGCATGGCTGTTATATCTCTTGACGTAGATTCCCTGTCCCATGCTGGAAGCAGCTCTACTCCCCCATGCCACGTGATGCAAGAGTCAGGATGCTCCTCTATTGCTATGGCGTGTAAAGAGGCATTGGCGGAGTGGGTAAGAAGTACGACCATATTCCCCATACGCCCGCCTCTCCGTCTTTGTATGGCACGAACTGTCTTTCTGCTCTCCGGACTGGCGGAAATGAAACCAGCTACAGCGACGAAACCGACCTTTGAACCGAGCTTGGACTCGTACATCCAACACGTTGCCTTCTTGATCACGCAAGAAGTTCGTTTAATGGACGTATTGACTGCCTTATCGAGCCTACCCCATCTCAAGACTGTCTTCATTCTTCTTCCGGAATACCGTTCTGGACATTTTCAAACCGTCACCACTGACAACACTCAACAAAACGTCGCAATCAATCTAGATGCAATCGCAGGTTGCCTGTCTGCTGCGATAGGTAGCCATACGTCGAGCCCACTTGGGCTTTTTGTGGAAAGTGACAACGTGGATCCCAAAGTTGAAGCGTTCTATACTGGTATCAATGCTCCCCAACTGAATGTTGTCGTTCCCCAACAGCATCAAGATTGCCAGGCGGGAACGTCGAGCACCATTTCGTCAACAGGATTCTCGCTGTTTGAGTACACATAGGTTGATCAGTCTGTGAGCCCAATTGTCCAACAAAAGTATTTTCTATCCTGTACCCGCCGACATCGTGTGCCTTAGGGGTAACATGACAAAACAAAACGTTGGTCTAAAACCAAACGCTCACTTGCCGCAAGACATAAACCCGTAACAGCACTTCGGGCCGTAAGGGATCGCGACATATCCATAGTTCGTCTCTTGAACCCCGAACTATGCATCTGAGGGTGGAGGCTTCATGGTAGTTCGAAAACGGCCCTTCAGTAGAGGAGATTGAGATAGGCGTTCCGACATGCGCATACGCCTGCATCAGGATGTCGCAGCTGTTTGTAGTGGTTCTTTTCACACTCTTAGCCCAAAGCTCCTGCACTGGGGTGATGTCATGCACCGCAATTGTAGACCCTTCATGCGTTCGAATTCGTGCGAAACGAGAGGTTAGCCTAATCAATGTGTATTTGTGGTCTGCTAGCGCTTCTGCAAATTCCTTTTGTCCAAATAGCAACCTTGAAACAAGAAACTGGCATCTCGATCTACGGAAGTTCGAAGAAATAGAAAGAGTGAAACATATTCGTATAACATATAAATAACTAGTTGTTCTAGTCTTTTCTTATCACCAGATGTGCCACTAGCAGACCCCAAATAGGTGCTGGAGTTCCATCCGACTTTTCCTTTCGCCCTTGCTTGTCAATTATACCCTGTTTCACACTACGCTCATATACTCGCCTTTCAATAGTGGGTCTTGTTAGGCTCTAACATCCCAAACTGTCTCACGTTAATTCGTCAAACACTGCAAGGACCGGCGTTCCCATTGGTTCGGGCTCTTGATTAACGGAAAGCGACATGCGAAATCCGAAGAAAACGTCGCTCGATATTCTACAATCACATGTCGTTACCTGGAGCCAAGATGTAGAACGGATTAGGGACGCGCATCCCACCCTGGATGACGAAGTGGCTTTAATCCATGAGCGAGGCCAGAAGAGATTGAAAGAGCTTAGCTCCAATACATCTGGGCACGATATCTCAGACCTCCACCAAGCACTTCTCTGTGACGGTCAGGAAATCGAGAGGCTTGAGACTGCAAACAAGGAAAACATGCTGCAGCAGAGGAAAAAGGTTGAGGTCCTAGTCTCGAAGATACTGAAGGATTTGGTCGACACCCTGGGGCTCCCAGCGATACAGAAGCTAGGCTTAACAATCTTCTCAACCCTTCAAGAACGGAAACCCGATGCAAAGCTTCTTGGCAGCGTGGAGCCGTCATCAGATTCCAACCTACCAGCGGCTGTGGCAAATGCGACAGCGTCCGGAGCGGTTCAGAGGAACTATTATACGAGGAGCAGGAATTTGCCGGCATCTCAGCCTGCTGGTAAGGCTGCCGTGACGGTGAGTAGTCGCATATTTGTCTTTTTGTCCTCCTTCATCCTTCTTGTGCTTTTGCTCTCGCGGCCACTTGCTTTGCAGCTTTTTCGAAAAAGAGACAAGCTGACAGTCACCTACCTAGGCTAAGAGAAAGCGAGTTGTCGAAGATGGAGAGGAAGGTAGAGAAAGTAAAGTCAGCCGCTCTTCGAGGGGTCCAAAAGTGCCGCTTCCGAGAGTTGCCGATGATGAGAGCGTAAGGTCATGGTCGTTACCCTTCTTGACATCCGCCGATTCATATCAATGTAGTGACAACCAGCAGAACGGACGCTACCTCCTCTGCCAGCGCATTAAGTCGCAGAATCACGACGAATTCCGGCGGGGTAAGAGTGAGACTGCACGTGTGATGTTGAAGAGAGACCCTTCTCGGGGATTATGGATCCTTGTTGTGCAGTTCCCGTCCGGCTGGAACGCGCCAAGAACAGACACTGCGGTGCGCCATTTGGCTGTCCCAGGCCTTCTACAGCCTGCAAGTACCCGGAACGAGCAAGCAGGTAGCCACTCCGCACATCACCAATCAGACCAGCAAACCATGCGAACGTCGGGAAATACCGACTCTGATTCCAGCAGCTTCAGTAAGGGTGACGGTAGAGCCAAAGGTACGGGAGATTCTTAGTTTCTCTTCACAGAATGAGTTATGTAAGGGAAAAGGAGTGGCGGGTCATGAGAGGCGGGAGCTTTTTCTTTTAGTTCAATCAATCTTTATTTTCGTCCATGCTCCACCATTCCCTGGTAATGGGCCGGCCAGATGTTGAACCTGTCCTCTAATCCATCGTCCTGTTTACAGTCTGTCATAAAACACGTTTTCTATCCTGTTGAACAATGTATTCCCGCCACCACACGCTGCAGGGCACCCGGACCGTGATCTTCATTGTATCTTTTCGAACTTATACAGAACCACGACGGCGGTGCAGGGGCAGGATAAGGACCCGAGTCATAGGTCGTGCCAACGACTTTGTCTTGACGACTTATGCTTCCCCCATGACTCAAGGATCCATTCCTCGAAGCTTCCATCATGCCATGTAGCAGTCTTGACTCTGTTATGCTACCAATATATACGCTATCATTGGTTAGATAAATGAAGGACAGGCTGTTCCTCATCATTGAAGTAAAGCACATACATGTCTTTGGACTCGTGGAGCTCACCGATGCCCTCATAGGTCAAGGGAGGGGGCAAAAGCAACATCGTCTTAACTGCAGGATACCGTGGGTGGGGGTTATAATACAACTGATGCAGTATCCTGCCCCAGTCTACGTTGAATTGGTGGTAGATTGATTCATGGAGACAACGACGTTATATATAGCAAAGCCGGTCCTGCCAGAAGTCTGGTCGAGGTGGCCGGCCTATCTTGCTTCATTGACTTCAAAAAGGGTTCCCCGCACGAGTCCGATCGAAACATGGCGACATGAAGCGGAACTTCCAGGGCAATCATAATGATGTCTTTTTCTTTCATCTCTACCATCTTGGCTTCCTCCGCCTCTCGTTTACAATGATTGTCTATCTCAGTTGATCTTAAGAGGAGCGTCAGGGCTGGCCACGTTGTAAAGTCGCTTTCCTACATCCTATGCGATCGTCGGTTATTTAGCCTTTCTTCGACATTATGGGCAGGGCATGGAAAGGTCACTGATCACGTGTGGTATTATGTCTTACTATTGTGATTAGGAGTAGGACCTGGTCTATCTCTTGGCTTTAATAGACACCTATCACGGTATCCCATATCGTACTTCTACTTTGTGTTCCCATCCTCATTTCCTCTCCTATGGTGATGATCCGTGGTAATAAAGATAGTCGAAATCGCTATCGCTATCATCAACAACATCATCATCATCGTTCCCCTGGGCCCGACATCGATGCTTGTCACTATCCTCATGTCTCGGGCCGGCCAGTAATCTCAGCACCGCCCTTCGCAGAAATATTGCTGTCAAGGCAGAGATAACGAGTAAGACAAGGGCCACCATGATTAAAAATAAAGCCAATCGATCAGGATGATTGCTGCCCTGCCACAACAACCAGCTCACGGCAGTCTCTAGAGCAACAATATCGAGCAGGAAGAAAGGTGTGCAAGCCATTATGAAGTCCGTTTTCACGTATTGTACCTTGACCGCACTGGTCCCCGACTGCAACAGGACGATGGTGGCGACTGAAAATATGGCCACCATCGTGGTACTGACCATTACAACCCCAGTTACCAGCGGAGAATGTGTGAAAGCGTCTATCTGATGCAGTCCAAATGCTGCTGCAATCAGTGACGAGATTGTCAAACAGACCATGAAGAAAATAAAGGTGCTATAGAAGCGCACGACAAGGCGATAATCATAGTCCAACTGACGGCATGACTGATGTTTCCCTGTCCAGAATTTGATCTCAGCTGCTTTTCAAGTGAGAAGGTAAATGTAGGCTCAACTTACGCTTTGGCATTGTAAACTTGTTGGAGCTCGGTATGCGGGCGCTGGCGAGATGCTATAGATCAAGGCACACACCTATGAGTAAAGTTGACTGCGGAGATTGGGATGTAACCATATAACACATGTGGCCCGATTGAGAACATTAAAGGGTGAAGTCTATTTTTAACATCCCCATATGTCGGCAAAGGTAAAGAAAGAAAAAATCCATTTTCGCTACTTTTCCCATTAGATCTCAATCTCGATGTCGATAATGAGCCGCGCCCACCACAACGAGTGCGAGATTGATCCAGCGGAGAACTTTACTGGATACAACGGACTTGAGGCCGTCACTTACTGTGAATTAATGCTGTTGTGTTTTTTCTACTCATCAAGCCGCCAACATCGGCCGCCACATCTTGCATCGATACTTTATTACTGTTGAAAACTTTGACAGAAGGCAAAACGTTCTATGCTGGCTGAGGACGAGACATTTACACAATTTAGGGAACATAAATCAGCTGGCTTTCATGTCAATAAATCATTCTAACTCTCGTATATCAGACTTCCGGCCTGTTCTGTGACATTGAAAAAGCTGCTAGGGCAACCCGGCGGGCAGAAAGACCAACATCCATCTGAGCCAACCAGCATTTCGGCCTTGGCCTTTGCTCTTTTCTTCTTTCTTGGCATCGACTCCTTCTTCCTCTTCTTCTTCTTTTTCTCTATTATTGGCTCTTTGTCTTTTTTTCTTTTTTCTTTTTTTTTCCTTTTCTTCTCCCTTTCGTATGCCCTTTCTGTTTGGTCATTACTCCATAGAACACCTCAGAATTGAAAGATCCAAGGAAGCACAGAGTGGTCTCCGCACCCATTCCCTATGCTCTCTAGACGTTCCTTCACGGCCCATCGTAAACGAATACATAATGGACATTCCACGATGTGGCGACGCCTGTTTTGACTTTCTTCACCACTATTAAAACACTTGGCTGTCGCCTTCTCGCCACCCAGTTCTCCTGTAAGATAGGCTCTTGACCCAATTCGGACCGTGGCAATCACGAATCTAGCATGTTACGCAGACGATAATGGGTGGTTCAGAAATGATTTGCTATGGATGCGTGAGACGCTCTCTCTCGTTCGTGATCCGAATCGCTCATATGATAAGCAGATTCGTTGTGTAGATGTCTATCAGAGAGATGGCGTTTACGGGTTAGAGGAAGCAACAATTCGTATACTTGAGCCTGTTCTCCGACTCAAGGGAATTGAGTTTGGTCTTATCTCATCCAGCAGTGGTCGTTTTGACTTGAATATCTATGGCCCACAGAGAAACAGGTCAGTTGGAAAACGTCTCGCACAATCAAATGTTTACCTGCAAGACCCCTCAACCGTGCGACCAGGACTGTCTTATAGGAATGCGCAGAGGACCAAGTATCCTGGCTTCATGCTCGACAATCGCTACATCGCTCACAACCTATGGGATGACGCATCTGAACGGCGGGATATCCAGTCGTGGTCGACAGCAGACGTGAAGGGAATGAGGAAAGGCGAACGGCAGCCATCCAGGAAATTCCACCAGTTCAAAAGACTACCTGCCGAGATACGATATATGATCACCGCTAACCTTACAAGTCACGATATGTTCAATTTCCTGAGGAGCCACAAAGCTGCACAGCACGATATATCTTCTGCTCGCCGGGTGAACAAGACTGTGTGGGATCGATGGTTCGGACATTACAGGTGGCTTGATAAGATGTTCAATCAAGGGTGCCAGCCTGCCCTGATAGGGAACCCTAACAGAAGTAAAGACCATAAAAACATACATTTCGCTCTAGTGTTGGTGGGCCAGAGAGAACCGATGGATTGGGCCCGTGACAGCGCCGAGCTCATAGAATCTCTCAAATGGCAGAGAGTGAACGAATATGCCGTCACTGCGCCGCGAGAGTCTTTGCACATTGGCCAACCGTTCGGGAAGACACAACTTCAAAAACACCCTAACATACACGATAGTCTGCGGCTTGTCAGCTTTCCATACGAACAGGCAGATTTCGGTGTTAAAACGACGAGGTAAAGTAGTTAAGGAGTGGAATGCCCATACGTTCATGTTGTATTACGAGCCAGCGAGATGTGAGCCACACCCCGGGACTGGTTGGCATGTGACCACGGCAGAGATTCAAACGTTCTCAGACTCATTCCGAGTTCACGATGCAAAGCAACCAATGTACAAATGGTTTTTTGAAGGACGCTAACAAAGGAAATGGTGAAAGGAGAAAGATGAGAATGGCAGTCGGTATAGGGTATGGTACACGTTGAAGGGCGTATGATTGGACTTTAATTGAACTTTACTTCTTCTTAATGAGAAGCAATATGACACAGAGTTTGTCGCTTGAGATATATCTGTAGCAGAAACAACCTTGTATTTTCGTTATGCTGCGAAGTCCGTTGAATCTTATCCCGATCATGAATCAATCTCAGTCAAGGCGAATTGCCATGCAGGTAAGCGGGGCCACGAACATTCCGAGGATTATTTTAAGTTTGTCACGTGGTGGCGTGGTTGAAGAAGATGGATTCATGTCACGTGACATATTTGGTCTTGGGCAGAAATCGGCCGAACGGCTAGATGACGGAAAGGATGAAAATGGACGTTGAGTAAAATTAGTCTCTTCAGACCCACCTGCCATATGATTACTAACTTAGATCCACCTTTCTCCATTTTGCTCCTTTTTTTCTTCCCTTCACCCCACCACTTTTTCGTCTTTTCTTTTTCTTTTCTTTTTTCCTGCCAACATACTCACAAGTAGCAAGTGCTTACTGATGAGTGGTTGTCTCAGCAGAGCGAACAAAAATGACTCTTGCACAATTTCACGCGTTACCCAAGGCCAGCAGAGCAAACAAAGATGACTCCTGCACAATTTCACGCGTTACCCAAGGCCAGCAGAGCAAACAGAAAATGACTCTTGCATAATCTCATGCGTTACCCAAGGCCAGCAGAGCAAACAAAGATGACTCTTGCACAATTTCACGCGTTACCCAAGGCCAGCAGAGCTAACAAAGATGACTCTTGCACAATTTCACGCGTTACCCAAGGCCAGCAGAGCAAACAAAGATGACTCTTGCACAATTTCACGCGTTACCCAAGGCCAGCAGAGCAAACAAAGATGACTCTTGCACAATTTCACGCGTTACCCAAGGCCAGCAGAGCTAACAAAGATGACTCTTGCACAATTTCACGCGTTACCCAAGGCCAGCAGAGCAAACAAAGATGACTCTTGCATAATCTCATGCGTTACTCAAGGCCAGCAGAGCAAACAGAAAATGACTCTTGCATAATCTCACGCGTTACCCAAGGCCATCAGAGCAAACATGACGCTGCAGATAGTTTCCAAGAAGGCTTGTCCCCAACGCGCCCAGTGCCTGGAGAGACGATAAGTCCAGGTCTTTCATGTATTCAATTCCTGACTTTGGAAGATTCTTTTACGCTCTCCGATATCAATCATGGCTTTCGCTAGGCCGGACGGGTGTGAAAACAGCAGACCTACCGTAATGCCTGGGAGAGTAGTCGCCTTCGTATATTGGCTCTTGGAGCAGCTCGAAAAGACCCTGAGATAGTCATGAACTGCCTAGGGGGGACCTCGGTCTCGATAGCAAGACAAGGCCCGCTTTGCGTGACTGGGTTTCCTCCCAAGGATTAGAATGCGAGTAGTCTGGCCCTGCTCCCAGTCTCCCATGTCTTTACACCAACACGTGGTTCTCACTCAGCTTGATGTATGCTGTATTATGCCGCTGCTTGATCCTTTTACCCGAATGGAGCAGTGCTTCGTCCAAAATTGGTTTCTGCCTGTAGAAAATGACCGTCTTGACATCTCACCGCGGCTGGGAGCCTCGGAATGTATTCGGATTATTTCGTACGGAGGTTGCGACTTGCCTTCCATACCCAATTTCCTCGGGATGAACGTGAACCCGCTGCAGATGCAACCAAAGACGCCCGACTCCTATTGAGGATGCCTCCCATTAGGAGAGGTTCGAGACACACCTTGTAGTTGTATGGCTGAGTTGCGGACTAGGGCAGGAGAGTAGACCAGCAATGCTTAGTAGTGGCTGACTCTCTTTCGTGGTGTGACCATATAGGCGGTTCATAGCCGTAGTCGGACGATTGTAGACCTGTAGTGTTCATGTGGTTGAACGCAGAAGATCGGAAAATGTATCTTGAAGCAGTGTGTTATTAATCAGGGGTGCAGGCCTCAGCCCCTTTCGATGCGCGATAGCGCTTCTACTGCCACTCACAAACTACGATCTACGCTGCGCCTGCTCAGCCTCTTTGCACGTTGCCTTCCGGATCTTGATTTGGCAGCTCTCGACTTTCAGCCGGAACAGGCTTCTAAGCTCTCCCCTTAGGAAACCAGGCTGTGTTCTATGCCGACCCACAAGGCAGATAGGCAGACAAGGCGTTTCGTTGGGCTGTTGTGTTTCTTATGCGGCGTTCGTCTGCACAGATCACTGGCATCACCTGCAAGGTCGCGAACCCTTCTCGTGATTCAAATTACTTAAATAGCCCTTCATAAGGCTTGAGCTTGAAATTTGGACACCCACACATTTGTGTAGCTTAAAGAACAGGCTTTTCAATAATCCAGCCAAGGGCACTATCAGCATGGGTGAAAACCTTGTTATTTATTATAATGACTCCATCGACTCGGACAACCTCGCTGCCGCAATGGCCTTGTGGAAGGCGACATACCAGAGGCCAAACACTCGCTTGATTTGGATTATAGAGCCTCGACAGGTGTGCTTTGGGCTATCTATGACAGCAGAACAGGTATCAAAGTGCAAGGACTTGATACAACAGCACTTTGCATCGCTTGGGAATCCCTTCAAGGTGCTTTTGGGTGGACTTATCAACCAGACAGATCTTGATAATATCAAAGCTCTCACAGAAGTTGATCGCCAGCTGGTAAGCTTCCCCTTCCCAAATATCCTATTATGAATTTCACTGACCCAAGTGTAGCTGCAAATGGCTGTAAAGCCGGACTACGATTCACGGGAACATGCCGCGCGTCATGGACGCCTTACAGCTTGGGACTTTGCTTCTTGTCTGGCCGAGTGGTCGAATAATGCCCCCAACGAAGTCTTCGTGGATTTCGAGAGCCTAGACGAGATTGAAAATCCCGTGAATCTCAACTTTCATCATCATGAAGAGCTTGTCAACCGGAGCGCAGACGAACTGAAGGCATATGATAACATTATGAAGGAACCTTTTCCACAACGGTCACGGAGCCTACAAGATTGGTACGAAGGATGCGCCAAGAGAATCGAGCAAGAGGAATGCAATTCGAAGACTTCTGTGCAACCTCTTAACTTGAAAACTGTCTATAATGCAATCGAAACTGCAGCAAGTGTTCGTTTCTTTGGAGGTTCCTCTTTGAGGATCTTGCGGCAGTTTCTTGAGAAAGGTGTGGCAGGTAAAGTCAAATGCCATCTACAAGTGGTATGTATCAGTTTGTGGTAGATCTGATCAGGGCACTCACTAACAATTACCAGGGTTCTTGCGACATGTCGGCGAATCTATTTGCAAATCAGTTCAATATCGCTCTCAACAGAGAGGCTGCCAAAACAGTGCTTAATCGATCAACAGAGTTCTCAAAGTTTACCGTTGTACCTTCACACACTGCACAAAGTATAAAATACTCAGCGTTGGGTCTGAAGAACGCCGGAGGTCATTGCCTAGAGAAGCGAATTCTAGGCTTCAACTGCCGTGAAGACCCTTCCAAGATCGTCACGAATGTTGTCTCATTAGACGGCCAATATTCCGACAAAGCATACGCGATGCCGGACTTGACCGCATTGCTATGTGCGCTTATTCCTGACCATATGAGATCAAAGTTGGGATTCATAGAAGTTGATGAGAAGGATTCCAACGGCGCACTGCTCTTCAAACCTTCTAACAAGGGAATTCGGATGTGCAGTTTAGGAGAGGAAAAGATATTGACGGAGTCCGAGGTGGAGAAGATCTTCGAGGCAGTGGCAGCAGGCGAAGTGCCACATGATCAGCCTCGACATGTTACCGGCACCCTCGAAGGCCATTGATTGTTGTCCTTTTCTTCTTCCTTTCTTTTCTCCTTCTTCCTTTCTCTCGTCGTTTCTCTTGTTTATAGACAAGTTCAACACTGTAAAATTGAACCAGACGTTCCGAAATCTTTCAATTTAGGGATGAGTTACACTAGCAGCCATAAATAATAGGTGGTTCTCGAACGTAACAGCACGTCGACGTAATAAGTTCCTCCTGGGGTGGGGCACTTCAACCTCATCTTGATGCATACCAATAGCCAGACTAGATAGTCTTATCATTTATCAGGATCATAGATACCAACTGCACAGGCTCAGGATTTATCGTAGATACATAAAGATCGGCCCATCTGTTAACAGGCCTGCGTAGTACAGTTTCCGTATCCGGTGCTCGTAAGGGAACATACATTGACACTTGCTTAACATCGAATGATGATGAGTGGTGCAGTCTTAGAAACGAGGTCTGCAAACTAGCAGTCTCACGTTTGACACTTGTCCAAGCTGGTATCCAGGGTTGTGATGGGAATTCTGTATGTCGTCCTCACTTGCGCTGCAGGGAGCCAGTCCGTCACATCATTGTTGGCTTTTGCATTTTCAGACAAAGCTTGGGACTCGAACATACCGTTCGGTTCGTTCTGTTTTCCACGTTCCTATAATTGAACATCGCCTGTGAGTCATGTTTATCAGATACAATTCTTTTGAGTCCTAGTACTATTGTAACTCATACATTCGGCCTGTAATCTTTCCATTTCAGGTATCTGTTATACGTCTCCGATCTTGTACAGACGGCCGAAGACTCTTGAACTGGCCCGTATCTGTAGCATATTGTCCACCAGGAAACGTTCCGTACAATACTGCGGCACGTCCTGCCCTGGGCGTTGGATCTTTGGATCGATCTTTGCCAAGATAGCAAGTCCGAAGAATATGAAGGAAAAAGAAGTAAAAGAAAACCCATCCCTTTTCTATGTTCCACTTTTCCATGACGCTGAGCAGTCTCCACCTCCTTTCCTCCAACGCGGCAACGACGAATATAATGTAGCCAAGAATTTGCCAATGGGGACGCTTATCATGTAACGTGTATCAGGCATCAGACAATATGTCGGGAGTGCAGTGAATAACAACGGAGCCATTTCCATATCTGTGCCTGATTCCTTGTCGAATCTTTTTCCGCGTCTTTCTGTCATATCGCCCTCGAAGCTTTCCCCGTGCCTGTTTGTGGTATAGCCGAAGGCACCGGGCAATCACTGAAACGTTGTGATCTACGTTTTCGAGTTTCTGCTCGAGTTTGGATTGTTGTTTTGCCGAGTTCTGAATAACTGATTGCATACTGCGAAGCGAGGATAATATTTCATCATGCTCACTGATCTTTCGATAGGTCTGAGAGTACGAGCCAAACTTCTTGCTTGAGAAAGAATCCTCGAGATCCACAGGATAGCAATCAACAGGTGTGTCCGTGAGGCTTTTGTCGTGCGCATCGCCTTGGCCTGAACAAGGGTACTCGGATGGGATGGATGGCGCGTAAGGAGATTGACCCGAAGACATGTCGATGGTATTGTATTTGTGTATTCCTGTAGTGTATCTGCTGATGGTGCCTTAGAACCGATAGAGCAATAAAAGTGTGGAATGACATTAAATGGGCGAAAGAGTGGGTTGATGGCTTCTTTTTGTACACGATTAGGCCACCATTCGTTAACGTAACCATGTCCCCCACCTTGCCACTGGAGGCCGGTACTTCAACGTCTGTACTGCCACAATCGATACCAACGCAACGATTCGTTTTCCATTCGTTGCTTTGCGCCAGATTGTCGGCTCCTGAGGAAGTGCAGTTGATTAAGCCACCAAGATTCTGACTGCTGTCTTTCAACTTCTGACAGGCTTTTACTTCATCACTCATCCACGATTCTGAACGACTGCCTTACAGACCTCCAAAGGCCCCAAGCCAGCACGTCGACTGAAATCCTCTCACCCGGTCACCGGCAATATGAGTAATCGTACGATTAACCCTGCGTTGCTGCAGTGTCATCCAATACCATTCAGAGCCCCCCTTCCGGCAACATACAACAGAGCGGACGACTGGAGCAAGAGCCAAGACCCACGGTCTGTTCGAGCTAAGATTCACCCTGCTATGAGTTCGAAGGAATCAAAGCAATGCACTCCTTACTCTAGATGCATCGAGTATTCTTCAAGCCAGCAACTGGGAAAGGTGAAAGGCAGCTTCCGTACCAGCACCGAGTTCGTATCCGACTACTGACGACGGGACTTAGGGAGAATCCGGCCAGCTCTGTGGCTTTGTAAACGGCATACAGAGCTTCGAAATAAAACCGACCGATGCTTTGTACGCCATGTTAGAAATTCAAGCTTCCAATAAACCTGTGCATGGGCATAATTACCGAACTTGGTGGTCCAGAACTGTTGTCGTGAGAGAGGTGCCGGATCAGGGAGAAATAGTTACAAGCACAGGGAAAACTACCCGAACACCTTGAGGGTAAATATGCCTTTTGTGTACGAAAGTCGAATTGTGTTGTTTTAACTACGAGAGAATGAGCTACAAACTGATTGTCTGGGTGAGAATCCCTCCCATCATTGCCTTTAACATGTCGTTCCATCATATAGAGCCACATCAACTTGACGTCAATTCCTTCTCCGCACCAGTACTCCGGCTATTCACTCTCAGCTTTGATGGAAGGCGATTTCCCACTGCCCTCTTGTCGGAGTCCCATATGCTCGGCGACCTATTGACGTCTTCAGTCTAAGCAAGACGGGGGCAGATGTGGGTAGACTTACTACGGAGTCAAGGCTCGGGATGACATCGCCTTGATCTATGTGTCCTGCAGAGACCCATTCGCCGTGAACCGGGTTTTTATAAATCACTATGCAAGTAGTGCGGCCTTCAACGCCCATCTTCCTGGCCTTGTTGCATAAGTCCTGGCCTACATCGCAAATCAGGCGTTTTCCGGCATCCCCATGCTGATATGGTGCTCGTGATGCAGCATCCGGAACTGGCGACGGCGTATCTTCACGGTGTGATCTCGATGTTTTACGGATGAGAGATGCCCGTTTCTTTATGGCGTCGTAGAATCCCGGGCGTTCACGGTCGTATTTGGTCTGGTCTCTTCCGCGCTGCAGCAAAATTAGGTCATGGGAATCAAAATCAACCTCGCGCGGCCTGGAGTGGGGGCTATCTTACCAAAGAACACCACGTAATGGATCTCTCGACCGTTGATTGGACGGTTTGGCAAGGCTCGCCATCTTCTTCCATCTTACCCGTAGGATTCTGCACATGAGAGTATCCAGTGCCGATGGTCGTCGAATTGTGTTCCGAGGCCGGTACTGAACCCGACATGTCGTCCTGGACTGAACAAGAGCAGGATTGGTCGCATTGATTCATGCTCATGTATCTAATGAACTCTGGAATCAACCTGTACACCCTCTCTGGGCCCAAGACGTGGAACTGCTCCCTTAGCATCCTTCCGGCGAGTTTCTCCATGACTGCGGTGTGCTGCTCCTGTCTTTTGACGTGTGCCAGCTCAAGATTTCTCTTATGCCCACCATACTCAAGTAACTCTGCCTGGAGTCGCGGCAGAGAGTCAAAAGTCGGATGTAGAGCGAACCGTTCAAGTATTCCCCTTGTGCGATCATGGACAACAGCCAACTCATTCTTGAGCACGACGTCTGGTTCCTTGATGCTCTGGAGTTCTTGGAAGAAAGCAGTGATAGAAGACTTAAACAAACTGGTCCACCTCCCTGTCTCCACACCGACATAGGGATTTTCATGTTCTGACTGCCACATCGGAATGGTTATTCAAAATGTTCCGGGTTCTGCGTTCCGAGTTTTGAGTTTTGGATCCTACCCGACAGCACGTTTAGCCGCTCATATATACTGTTGCAGAGACACATTATTTGCTACCCAATATTGGACTCATTCATTGATATCTTTGTCTCATCTGCTTCCTTTGTCTGAAGATCAAATTCGGTCAAATCTGAACGTCACTATTCCATGAGGCAATTCAACCATGCAATCCACAGGTCAAGACTGCTTATCTGCAGTACCCTTAACAGTTCATGAATGAGATCCAATATCGTCGTCGGACTTCTGGAAGTGAAGCTTAGCACAGCCGGAAGGGGTTACAATTCAGAACATGTCTGAAGCTGGTACCGCACTACAGTTGCGACGTATACGGGATTTGCTGCAAAGCTGGACAGGTCCTGTCGTTAATCAGAGAAATCTTCTTCACTTGCCTTGACAGTGCCGTCCACATCCACTTATGGCCGTTTCCTTGTCCATTTTCTTTTTGTTTTCCTTTCTTGGGTATTCCGTGCTACCGTCACGCCTTAGAGCCGAATCGTCGAAACAGTGCCCTAGTAGATAGGGACCATGGCCGTCTACGATAGGACTGAGTGGAACTAGAGAAGCTGTTCATCAAGCTTGCGACCCGATAGAGAAGTGCGTGGAGAGAAGTCAATACTGCGTCGAACAAACAGAGAGGCGAGAGGCCGACCGTTCTAGCAATCGGGCAGAGCAAACTAGCTGCTAATTACCTGTAGACGGTCGTAAAGCTGAACGCATCGTAAGGGACAAAATGCGTCAACAACAGAGCTCCGCCTAATAGCCCCTGGAAGAATGCCCTGGTAAAATCACAATCGATTTCCTCTCAGCGGTCACTAAGAGCCACAGATACCGAATTGGACTAAGATGCCGTAGCAGATTGGCGTCACATATGCATCACTCATATGTATTGAAGCACGTTCAAGGGCTCCCATGTTCTGAACTCATTTCCTGGTCCATGCGCACCCATAGACATAGAGGATGTCACCGGAGAAGAATTGCTATTGGTCTGTTATCGGGTGTATATCACCGTCAGCTCCACAGCGTACATTTAAACAAGGGCAAGGAGATATCCTATTTGGTTTTTGCACCGTTCCAGACATTACTATGGTCTGTCGGACAGAGTTTATAGTAATCTAGCCGCCGACGTCCAACCTGTTAAGGAATCGCCGCTGTCTATTGATAAGGATCTTGATTGTAGGGGGGCTGATACTGCATGCTATTTGGGTTCGCGCAAACATCCACCGTTGAATCGAGGGAGTGAGGCTGATCACAAAGCGGGTGATAGGCTGGTGGTGGCACATCAGTCTGACATGCTTGGTCGACATACCACGAGTTCCTGAACCTCCTCGTGGTTGCGGCACCGACGCCGATCATACAGCAGCCGCTGCTACAGGAAGTCTCTCGAACGCTTTTAGGAGGTTCTTTCGTTGCAATGTCATTTGGCGTGTGACAGCTTATGGATAGATGGAGTTGCGGGTTGTTTTTTCTTTGGTGGAACAAATTTCTCAGTCGTCGAAATACCGGGCGGGGGTGGACAGGCTTCCGGTCGATCTCGAGACTGCAAGAGGAAGGTTGCCTTTTCGAGACCAACGATGCTAGACACGGTAGGAAGGTATCTCTGTTGCCATTTTGGCGTGTGATTGCGAGTGATTACGTGGATGTATTTATGTGTGCTGATTGAACATTGCCGCCAAGCTCATGAGAGTCGTTGTTAGAATAGGCACCCAAGATATACAGCCTTGGAATGATTTATTTATATGAGACCACGGGGACCTATTATCGCCACAGCTAGCTTTACAATCAATAGCTTATAGTTAGGAACCGGACGTTTTGAGCAAGTGGGGCGGGACTTTTGCATCCGGTAGGTTAGTCCGGTAACGGACCAATCGTCCAATTATACCCAGGCAAACCTCTGCAATGGATCTGATGGTGACTATGTAGGCTTGATGATCCTTTGATTTTGTAGCACGCAATGAACATATAGATAGCAATGGTTGATGAACAATGCATAGTACGGAGCGTAGCGGCAATGGTTCAGAGTAGCATTTGATTTCTCAGCATCCAGAACTTTCGTCCGTAGACAAGATGCAAAGGTAGAACTAAATGCATCCATCGCATCGAACCTGTGTCGCTTGACTTGGACAGGCCTTCTTCTACGGAACGATTACCTCGGGCTCTGAGCAAGGCCCGTATACCATCCAAAAAACGCACGTCATTTCAGATATAGGCCACCGTCCTACATTTGAGTTGCCTGCAGAGTAGCGGGCACATCGAGCGCTTATGACAGTAATGTGGGACTTGTGATCAAGCACTTCTCATTTCCCAGAATGAACAAGTAGCCTCGACATCACCGTATTTCTCTCCAGCGCCGACGGCAGAATTATTTGTATGCGGTGTCGTCGTCCCAGGATATCCATTTGTATCAACTTGAGGGCCGCAGAGGTGACTAGATAGATACATGATGTTCAGTAGTCTCAGTGGTGCTATAGCTGTGATCTGAGTATCGCCTCACGGTAGGTCGCTGCAGTATCTCCCGCTCAACCTGGTACCTCTCGGATACAGTCCCTACAAGTGGACGGCTAAAACGTGAAGCGCATCTTTCGCAGCGAACAGGTCTGGTCCTGTTTAGTGGACTTGAATTCAAGTGTTCTACTTTGCGTTGCTGTTGAGGAATTTGCAGCTTCCATTGCCACCGTGCGAGAATGTCACATTCGATGCAGTACATAGACCATGTAGAGCTCAAACCTGGGGTAGCCTCCTGCGACATTTTGGAGGCGATCCGTTCGCCATGCATGAACAGATACGGGCTGGTTCGGAAACAGGTCGTACTGTTTATTATATGCTATTTGTCTCTGAGCGCAGGCCATTACACCGGCTTACGTCTCCTAAGAGAATGGCCAAAGCTGGATGTCTAGCTTCTCGATGGCCAATAATAATTCGAGCACTTGTGTGAATGATTTCAGGCGGTATTTGAATGTCATTAATTACAAAGATCTGTCCCATATGGGATGTGTTCCACGCGGACTCGGATTTATTTCCTGCTTCAACCCAGGCCAATCAATCAATCAGCTGTTATGCAGGGGCTTCCATTACCTTTGACCCCACAGGCACCACCGAATTTTAGGAGGTGATACAATACCCTATACCGAAGCCAGGGGGGAAAGAAGAATGTCGCATAGCCAGTGGCAATGCAATAAGATGAATTTTTGCAAATATCTGTACTGAACATTCCCGCTCGCAATCAAAGTGTGAAAGTGGCATTGCTCACTCTGAATGATTTTTCTCTATCGTGGGTTTTTTATGTTCCCGTCGTGCGATTAAATTCATCAATTGTGTCGAACAAAGTCTGAATAAGATTAACGCTAGCAAGGATGCCGAGTGAGGCTGCTTGGGCGCTCACTTGCGATTAATCAACAAAAAAGTGTCGTTGTCGAAAAGCGGTTTCGACCTGTGAAACACTGATTGACTCATCCGACTAACGCCATCAGACGATCTCCAAATGCCGCTTAGCGCAAGATGATACTGTGCCTGGGAGAAATCGCAACGACACCCTATTTCGTGTAGAGGATGGATACATTGTGTCTGTGCGCAGCATCTGGCTGCCAACGTGGACATTGTTCTGTTTGGAAGCGGAGAGCAGGGCTAAAGGCAGAGCTGAGGTCTTTTTGGTGATGATTGCTGGTGAATAAGGATTAGCTATGTCGGTCCAACGAGGTGGAGAAGTTGAACAGAATATACAGTACGTAGGTGAGGTATCTCTAGACGCCTTTTACAGCCAGTGTAATACCCTCTAGTATACGGACAGCTCAGCCCTATAGTTGTAATTTTAACATTTAGTTCACACAATAAAGTCCCAAGTGCATACATATGGAAATCTGTTCATATGAACGTATATTAGTAAATTGAATCCGAGCATCAAGAGTCCAGGTTCTATAGCAGCCTTTTAGCTGCACCTAAATATTTTCTCCCTCCCTCTTACCAACTCAAAGCCATTCTATTGACTTTTTTTTCACTTTCCTTAAATACATTTACTTAGACGCGAGTCAAGTTTCCCACGTCTGCTAAGTAGCTCTGAGGCATCCTCCGTCCAACGCTTCATAACTTCATCAAAGTTGCACCCCGGTTCTACAAGTTTGATAAGCTCGATACCATCGTCGTTCTCATCCCAGTCAGACAGTTTCATTTTCTCGACGTGTCGCATCAAGGGTTGAAGCACTCTGTCCCGAGAGAGTTTATTAACATAGGGCAGGTAAGTGATAATCGCTTCGATATCACAATATTCCTGAGGCCCAGGGCTGATTTTTTTGTTGGTAATCTGCAACTGCGCTTTTGGCCGCAGTGGAACTCCAGCACGAAGGAGGGTCTCGGCAATGTAAAGTCTTGTTCGCGACTTGACTTCAAATCTCATCAGGGTTTGGAGTGGAGAATAAGTCTCGGAAGTTATTTCCTGTCGTGAAGGCTGACTACTGAGCGCTGATACCAGTTCAATTGCAAACTGAAGAACGCCCGAATCATCGTCCTCGAGACTGCAGTTCCGCAAATCGGACAGCACCAGATCCGAATTTGGAATTTTGTCGATTCCTGGATTGGCTTGGAGTTGAAGGAGTAATGAAGCGAGCTTGAAATGTCCCGTAGCACGGGCATGTGCTAGTAGGGCTGGACTTGCGTTAACATCTGCCCCCAAACTGACTAACTTCGTGATAGCGGAACTTTGGTCCTTCCAGCTTTCAGTTTCGTTTTCAGGTTCGTATTCGAAGTCCGTGTTGGCAAAGTAGTCGAACGGGGTCTCGCGATTGATAGTTTGATTCGGATCCATTCCTCTCTCTTCAACCAGGAAAGTTACCATATCTGGTAAGCCCGCTTTAACAGCAACATGGAGTGCCGACCATCGTGAACCTTGGAGGGGTGACTCGAGCTCAATCAGAAGCTTCGCCATATCAGGCTGACGGTTTCGCAGCGCCCACTCTAGTGGGTGCAGTGAATTACGATCGTCTAGTAACGGGGAGCCCAGGACCTTTTCGCCGATGATGAATCTGGTTACATGAGATAACCCTCGATAAATCGCCTGGTAGAGGACCTGCGAATGATAAGGCTGGCGGTGATCGTTTATACGTTTCATTTGCCATGATTGCGGGAGTTCACTTGGTTTACCAACTTTCTCTAGTGCTTCCGAAATCGAACGAAGGACTGTGCTGATATGGTCTTTGGTCCAAGGTTTCCCCGTGGAGTTCGCAATAGCATCTTCGATATCATCGAGCGTCTCGGGAGAATGGAGGTCGAGGATGTTCAAGGAACTCTCGTCTGGGAAACGTGACATCGTGAATTGGTTGATTCAAGAGAGAATAATGATAATGGTTCCTATTAATAGAACGGAAAGAGTTAAGAGGGCTTCTTTGTGGACAAAGGCAGCTTCAGGATGAGTTGAAACTACGAACAGCGGGGAATCTTGTCTTTTTAAATGTCCTGCTGACTAAAAACAAGAGACGTGTTGTGGTGACCGGACAAATCCAGGACCGCAACCGTGTGCCGTCAGGCATTTTCATGTACGGGAGTATTCCCCGAAATGAGAGCATCCTGTATTTGGAAGTCGTCCAGTCGGAAAGCCGAGTAATCAAACGATGTGTTTTAACGTGGGCTAATAATAACCCTGGTTTACAAGGATTCGGGCCAACGACCAACATAAGCAAAACGAAGACAGGGGCTAATCGCCTATGTTTTTAGGCTGTCAATTGCTGTTGAGGACAACCCTCTTGATTCTGTCCAAGCAAATGGTTTGGGACGTCTTCCCACGTTATATTCGCTTCTTTTAGTTCCTGAGAGTGCATTTGTTCTTCCCACAGCCGATCGCGTTTTGGTGGTCTGCCCTCTTCCTGTTCAGCCAGATCATCCAGGTTGAACGGACTTTTATGGCAGCATCCGTAGGCTCAGCGCACTAAATCGTTATCAATTTCGATCACGCGAAACTGTTGATGATAAGTCTGAGTCGCCTTGTTGACTATGATATGGATGAACGCGAAACTACGTGTTATTGGATGCGCAATTCAATTGTGACTTGTCAATTCAACCGCACTTATCCACTGACACCCTCTAATGGCATCCACAAAGTAGCATATCAAATCTCAGCTGAGTCGATGGAACAGTTCTTATGCAGGGGCCCGCATTAGCAGCTCCACAGGCGCTGCCGACTTTCATGAGTCGATACGGTAGCTCCAAATCTATGAGATCATCTCACATGCGGGAGGCTAGCTAGGTACTCTCTATGTCGTCTCACGCTTTACCTGAGGAAACGTAATATTGTTTCTACCGCATGGCTTAGGCCATCAACAGGGGTCATCATCGGAGCTCTGAGCTAACCGGCGGCGCATGGACTGACAAGGGGGTGTAAATGACAGTCTCATCTGTGTATTATGGCCTCGCCATTCTACACCAACATGCTTTTAATTGACCTTGGCGATCTATTCCAAGGAGTTCAAGATTTGGAGTCTATCGGATGTAACATATCCGTATACAAAATGTGCACAGCAATCAAACTCGATCCCTCATGAGATCTATATTCCCTCAGGTCTCAATTTTCTAGAGCACCAGAGGATTTCTAGCTCATGGAACTGGCACTGGATACAAGCTTGTGGGCGGACTTGGAAGTACCCTTGGCCACCGTTGCAAAATAATCGACTTCACAGGTAGTTCAACTATTCAAAGAAAGAGTCTTGCCAGCAGACGTACAACGTTTAACCTTCTAATGTAATCTGCATATGCCACAATTGCGCCTTTCGTTTTGGATTTGTTTCCCTTTTGAATAGAGCACGAAATGCATCGAATCACCCTATGTCTCGGCGCAATGCTTTAGACGACCAAAGTCCATCCAGTTTACTTGCTCGTCAAAGTCAATCTCTTCAAAGTCGACCCATTCAGCCTTATCGGTCCCGTTGTTGTACCCGAAGATCTTGGCCCCTTGGACCAGCGAGACAACGCACCGACCTTCGTGAATGTAGCCGGACTGCCATATGTGTATGATGATAAAAGGATGGAGAGACGGAAATGTAGCAGCAAACTTTAAATCAAAGCCACTAAGTTCCTCTATCGCTTCCTTAGATAACTGAATACACCGAAGCGTATCAGCTTCTGAAAGCCAACGGAACTGCTGCTCGGCGCGTAAGTCCTTTACAGGCACAAGGTGACACACTGCTTTTCGGATAACATCTAAATGTGCTAATTCACATATAAGTAGGGCAATATCAGCGAAGAGGTCGATCCTTACCTAGCTTTTTAAAGACAATGTTATTAACGATAGTGTATGGTGTCCCAAGTGAAAAACGTTCTAGAGAAAAAAGAGCAGGAGCGGAGGCTGCCATTGCCGGCGATTATTTATGAACGGTCTCTGTTGCAGAACATGAATTGAGAATCGACCTGTATTTATGTCTGCTAGCTTCCTAGCATTTTCCAGCTCCCCCTGTCTCCTGCCCCCACTAAACGATTGGTTGTAAAACGAATTACACGAAAGACCTTACCCCAATTTCTTCGCCCTGGCTCTGTAACCCCTCCCGGCCCTTGTAAATCTCTTCCAGCAAGCCGTCAAACGGGTCTATGACACTAGTCATTGCGTGTATCACTCTTGTTGGCTTTCCACCACTCGTCACAACTTTATCTGAAGCAGAAGAAACCGGTTCGTCCTCAAGGTGGATAATTCCATGAACGTCATCCTTGTTAAAAATGGGTGATACGATCATAAAGCCACCGTATTTGGCGTGAATATTTTTGCCGACGGTCTGGCCCAACGGTCGAAGCCAGGTATCGATTGCCCCCTCTTGCCCCTCAACAGCTATACTGGGGCAAAATTTCAGACCGGCCGTTTTCCCCGATTCACAGCTTGGTGGACAACGATGGATGTCCTCTGTTTGAGTGGCTGCTTGACCTGACTCAAGGACATAGGGATCGCTTCTTCTTGGACGACGCATGTAGGCGATAACGAGAGGAACTACAACAACAATAAAAACAATAAAAACAACCAAGATAACCACCAGGGTAATAATCTCGGCTTTTGATAGCGACATCTTAGCTTGGTCGAGGTCTTGGGGGAGGTTTTGGAACGCCGGTGGTGTCGTATGCGCCGCGACCACCGTTGGACGGCTGAGAGTTGGGATCAGGGTGCATGAAAGAAGGTAGAGTTGAACGGTTGCGTGGTTGGCGAAGTAGTTGTCTGTGAGGCCTGCAAGTAGTTGCCTTGTCGGGTTGTACGTTGCCTTAAATATTGTTACTCTTAGATAGGATTGCTTTTCTCTGAGTCTGGACTGGTGATACCGTCCAAGTAATTGCGATATAATCAGGCAACCCGGGCATCCGCTCCCTGCCCTGCCCCTTTCCTTGTTAGCCGGAAGTCGTGGCGGCATCCCCGAACAACGCTATTCCTCATTTCAATCATACGCACTTACCCAGTCTAGGAAAGTACTTTTGCACGAGCTTGAGTACGGATACTATTCCTTATTTCAATCACACGCGCTAAGGTACTCCTGGATCAGACATTCCCTGTTCGTTGGTCAGCCCCACCTCAGCCGTCATGCAACGTCTCCTTTTTTGCGTACCACATCTTTATTCCCTCACACATCAGCTCGCTTCTACCAGACTCCGATGATGAGCACCAGACTACCGGCTCACGGTCCGGGACAGGTGTCTTGCGCTCAATTTCAACGGGATGGGCCACCGTCCCAACAGGCTGCGGTATTTAGCCAACTAAATGAGAGGTATACCTAAGACCGAAGATCAGTGGCAAGAAGCGCGAAAGTCGTATGGGTTGGTGACCGACAAGCATGTATATTCACTGTTTTCAGCCCTTGTCCACAACTCACAAGATGCACCTGTGCGTGAAGATCTGCGGAGATTGGTTGACATCGCTGTCTGCTGTGTGAAAAGTAGCAAAGACCAGGATGAAGCCTACCGCGAATACCGATCCCGCGGCCACGCCAAGGAAGACCTCGGAGACTTCACTATTCGCAATTACATTTCTCTCGTCCGAGGTCTGGTAGGTTTATTAGATGAACTGTACGAAAGCTTACGCCACCGCGCCTTTGAGGCTGTTCTTCTTTATGGTAAGACAATCAGGGACTTTTGTAACAGAGCACTGACGATAAGTAGCACCACTTAAACTGGGAGCTTTAGGGCTCTACAAAAAAGCACGAGGCCAATTCAAATCATGCTTTTCGAGTGGACCGATTCCCTCTGAGATACAGGCATCGCTCCCTCTCTACCTTCCATCTATAGTTGCAATCGGGCACCCGCAGTATCAGTAAGCCTCTTTTGCATCAGTCTCTGAGTAATACCTAATGCAAAGGAGATACCAAGAGGTTTGCCAGGCGCTTGAGACGAACATCATCAGGGAGGATGAACACGTCAAGTTTGTCTCAGTCTTTGAGAATGGAAGGCCGATACCATACTTGCTTCCGGATCCTACTGCGCCTGCGTGTTCGGCAGTCTCTGCAGGCAACAGAGGCCGTTATGACCCGGTTCGAGATGACTGGTTTGCCGTTACCAATGCTGGTGCTACTGACTATCAACCACTGGCCATTCGAGAACCCATTCAGCAAATCCTAGCCTCGACGGGAAAGGCAAGAACAGATTAGTGTTCCTAAAGCAGCTCCCGGCGCAACTGTTTTGAAATTGAAGTGGTCTCCGACGCGCCAAAAAGGGGTGGAGTGAGTAGTCGACGTACGTGTAAGTTAACACTTGAGCAGATAGCGAAGAAACTAACTGAAAAGAGATAATACGGCCTTCTCAGCGCAGGGACATCCCAGGGAATGCAAATCTTTTTCCATCACGATTCTGGGCCCATAATCGTTCCCGTGAAGCGGCAAGCAACTATGATTCCAGCTGTTGTAACCGCCAAAGCAATCAGTATAACCACAAGCTACCAAGACAAGACAAAGGATGTCACCTGGGATGTTAGCTCTGCGCTGTTTCTTGGACCGGGCAAAGTGTTGTCAACACCAGGTGCGATATATTATTTGTCAGTAGCCATTGCAGTCCCAGGGTACGAAACCGCTGTGCTATTTTTGCTCCTCCATCCCTTTTTCTGGCTCAGAAGCGAGCACGAGGGCGTCTCCCTTTTCTTTTTCTCACTGACAGGAAGTGATTTTGTAACCGACAAAGCGTTTTCAATGCAATGACTATGACTATGTTATGCGACAAACCCTTCCATATCGCAACTAGATACAGTAGGTAATCAGATGGGATTATCGATCGAATTTTGAAAGAATACCCTACTCTATATGCGATTGCCCTGTCAGAAAGCTTGTCAGACATCCTTTTCATGCGACAAATAAAAAGTAAAACCGTCATGCAAGACATTGAAGGATGTTTTGTTGCTGCTCTAGTCAACTATCGCTCTTCTCCTGTAACAAGTAATCTCCACCCAAGGCCGCTCTACGCACCCCCCACAATCCCTTCAGTGGCCATCCGGTCGTCGCCGTTGACGCCATGTACCTCTCGTCATCGTCGACCTGGACTTTAACCTTGTCATACACATTCGGTAGATTCGAAGCCCCATACTTTGCCCTCAGCCCATCATAAGACTTCTTGTCGTACTGAGACCAGAACTCAGCCTCTTCATAGTACGCATGGGCATAAAGCCATTTCTTCCCCCCAAACTCTTGCACTTTCTGCTCCAGCGCTCGGTTGTGTCGAATAATGTCGCGTCTGTTTCCCTTTCAGCGGGCCCCAAACACCGAAGTTGAGGAGATCGGCCGCGCCAGGCTTCCCAAACTCGGCATGGAGACCGTGGTTCCGAGTTTGGGTCATTGCGCCGTACGCTCAGCGGGCATATCCAGAGAGGGTATATACCATATGCTCCGTGTCCAACCAGTCCTGAAAGTCTGAGGCATGTTCGTAGGGGACACCGACATCCTGTACCATGTAGTAGTCAAAGAGTTTCTCGTGTGACCGGCAGAGTACATGACTCGCGCCCGGAGGAGGGGATCCAGGATGTATCGCGTGAAACGATTGAACGGGGTGATGAAGTATTCAAAGGCGTACTTGGCGACCCAGAAACCACCTCGATCGTATCGGAACAGGTAGTCCCTCAGCGGGACATAATCGACGACGCAGACGACCGACCCGTTGCGAAGATCTTCTTGTACCCTTTCGACGTGGAGATAGAACCACTCATCTTCCCTTCGGTTCAAGTATCTCGGTATCGCACCCGCTGGTATCCTGTCCACCAGACGTCCGACGCATATCACAGCCTTGTGTTTGGAGTAGACTATGCCATCGACGTAGTCGTTCTCCTCCTTATCGCACTCGTCTTTGATGACTTCGACCATCTCGCGAGCACCCCATGTGACCTTGTACCTAAGTTCGACAAACGGCTTTGCGTCTTTAAGCTGAACTTCCAACAGGGTAACGACACCGAGAGTTCCAAAACCGGAGGCGGCCCCCCAGAACAGATCCTCGTTATCCTTCTTGGATGCGGTCTTGACTGTTCCGTCGGCCAGGATGATCTGGATCCAGTTGACGGTAGAATCAAAGGCTCCGTATCGAAAGGAGCTACTCTCTCCTGACGTCCCGGAAAAGCCACCCCCAACGGTAATAGCAGGAAACTCCATCACGACCAGCGGGACGAGCCCGTGGGGCAAAGTCGCGTCGACGAGGGCTTCCATGGTGACATTCGGCTCGGCGAGAACTGTCTTTGCGCCTTCATCTATCTCCAGGACGTTGTTGAGCTTGCTGGTGTCGACAGTGTTGTCAAGACGACGATTCGACTTTCGCGTGCTATTGGTCGACCCGTGGTATAGTCGGAAAGGCTTCCCCTGAACGTGGAAGCTTTTGACTGCCTCCGCAACGGACCCAACGGCGAGTTCATGCGCGTCCATTGTGATACAGATCGTCGGAGATATCAAACCTCCCACTTGGAAAATGAGCAGAATTGCTCATTCGTCGTGTGCCGATCGGGCGGGACAAAGTATGATGAGCTCTTCTCCTCAAAGTCCACAATCTAGCATTTCAGTCCATACGACCCCAAGAACGTTTCTCGAATCGATCGTCAGGCCGGGATGGTAGCCAGACAAAGACACGCTGCACAAGATTGTGTCCTTCAGTATTCAATCAGGAATCAAGCCTGTTGGATGCTTCGCAGCCAAAGTAAACAGCTTCGAGACCCTATCTACTGACTGGGTACCTGTGGCCTTGTTGGTAGAGTGATGGGGAGTGTCACGGAGGAAAGGAGGTTGTGTCGGTGACTGTGTATCTGGATCCGTGCAGGATATATCAACACAGAAACACCCGATACTTGGTGTAACTAGATCCCAGCCCTTCCATGCTGCAGTAACTGCCTAACATTCAGAGTCTTCCGTACAAATGCAAAGTCCGGATTCGCCCTTTCCCCTCCCATTAAGGTGAGCGTGACCGTGCTAGCCATTGGGGCCGAAATCAGAGGCCGCTGACCCCAGCCCGTGCCCAGTTCAGTTCTACTTCGGTGAAACGAACAGCCGTGCATACTCCATTTTCTTTCTAGCTCACGTGACCTTGGCAGTGTCTATGGCTCCGCGAATGACAGGAGGAAATCCAAGCATATGCCACGATCTTTACAGTACTGACCAACGTTCATCATGCATTTATATCATACCAAGTCACGGGCTCTCAGTTCATCAGATAATTTGTGAGACAAGCGATTGCAATGTATTTGTCTTGGAATCTTCTTGCTTTGGCCATCTCGTAAAGGGCCCGTAAAGGCAATGGAGTTATGCTGCCTTTTCCAAAGTATAACTATATTCAGGAACCTTATCTAATCGCTCATATCCTGCCCTCTTTCGCTCCTTAGCTTGGCCGTGAACGAGCCAGTATCGAAACTGGTGGACCAGTCCGCCGTTTTGCCTCTGGGTTGGGTAGATTTCGTGATAAGGTGGTGGGAAGTTCTTCTTTTTTCTCAGCCGACAAGAGCACCACGGTCCCCCCTTGTGTAGATCATGGGCTTTGTCCCACTTCAGGCATGCAATAACCCCCGTTACATTCCACTTAGATGTATCCCTATATAGAGAGACTACCGACAGGTTGTCCACAAAGCTTGATATCTTGTCGTAGGTACAACCATCCTTGCAAGGGCGAAGGCTACCAAGGAAATCAAGAATTTCCTGGGGCGCAAGTACTCGCCTTTTCTCTACATTGACCGGCTTCCCTTGACTATCCAACACTTCGGGCCTTGCCCAAAGCCAAGCATGCGCAACGAGAGAGATCAGGAGTCGACGTCCACCAATGTACAGTCTTTGTTCTTCTGGTTTGACTGTATATCCTGGCGAGGAAACAAGATTGGCGAGGAAAAACGATGCTTTCTGTGTACGCACTTTGAAGGAACCCTCTTCCATCGCCTTATGAGAAAAAGAGCCGACCTCATTCAAGAACAGTGTGGAATCGTCAATCCATTTCTCCACACTGTTTGAGGGCCTTCAATACATTCGACGCCTTTTCCTTCATCTGTTCTGGCTCGATGTAGATGGGCGCGCAGGCTATCTTGTTGGGTTGCATAGTACAGTTAGAACATGGGAGCTCAGAGAATTGACAAGGTGGGCTGTTAAATGAACGAGAGAGACCAGATTAAAGTCAGCTTATAATTCTGGCCTTTCAGCTATTTATGACCTACGAGTTAGCCTGCAGATACTGCTTACACGCCTTCAAAGACCCCCAATCCGTAACGGCCAACACCGGATTTCAGCCCTCTTTTAAACGCTCTGATCAAGGATTAAGGACACTGGGAGTGGAAGGCATTTTGAACTAGTCAGAGCTACACTAGTGTAGTGCAGTCTCACAACTGTTGAAGCGGCCTCTGACTTGGCCCGGACCTGTCGTAGATATCGCGCCACTACTATATTTTGATAAACCGGCCACCATCGGACGACCGAGGAGCGTAGCGCTGGCTTCTCGAGACCGTGGTTCGATGCCACTGACTGCCCTGCTGTATTCTGCTCGTTGACACGGGTGACAGCCAAAATGCAGGCCATGATCTCTTCACATCGCTCGCCACGTCTCGAAATGACCGCAAACCAATACATTACCCACATCGCCATTTCAAGAGAGTATCAAATGGATTTCAGGACGTAACATGGAGTACCATGCAGGTTGATAAAGTATGTCATTTTGTCTCTTTTTCGCCAGACCGCATTTTCCGTATACTCCGTGCAAGAAGCGTTTGCATCTGGTTCGTTCTCGCTCAGACGGCCATCCGTTTTTATATCTTCCTTGCACCCCCACCTATCATAAACTAACAACTTCGGGGATGGACGTCAGCGATTGGAAGAGCGAAAGGCCAACGGACTCTGCCCTAAGACGATCTGCCATGAGAAACCTGGTAGATGATTTGATATCCATGGCGAAGAGGAACTGGAAATTTCTCTTGGCCTTTTATCTGACGGTCGTCCTGGGCTTGGGAGCAATATATTCGACTACTCGTACGTCGACCTACGTTAATCTTGAGAATACGATCAAAATTCAATCTAACTGTGTAACTCTAGTATTCCATGGCGTACCTCTCGATCTGACTAGAAGATGGTGGGAGAAGCTCGATGAACGGCGGACAACAGCCGGTTGCAGCGTGTAGTAGCGAACAGTAAAAGCTGCTTTCTTTCTTCTCATGCTCGCTTGGAGTTGACATGCTTACATCTATCACTGGCCGCTAGCAGCTTTCAAGTTTTTGACGCTCGGGGTAGACGCCATCAATTCCTTGGCGCCTTTTTCTTCACTATGGTAAAAGCATCGCATCATGAGCTAAGTCTGCCTCGTAGCTAGGAAGGGATAGGAAATGTGACGTTTGGTCGAGAGTCCAATCTTCGCTATATCGGACGACGTGCCACGGCTACAATATTAACCAACATTATACAAGGTTGGCTCAGAATGCTCATTCAATCCTTGGAATGGGGACCATAATTTGGTTTAGCTGAAAAATGTGCGGGTGGCTTTGAACTTCAAGTCGAATTTGCCTACTGGATTGCTCATCTCCTCACCCTGCCTCGGTGTTCTTAGTATAATCGTTGAAATCACCGTCATTGTTAGTGTATAATTCCATCGATCGGTTGACCGCTTGGCTAAATGACTTTTATTTATGGCGTAGTATTATTTCTAGTCAAACTCTGATTCTCTCTTTCTTGCTTTTTTCGTTGCCAATTGTGACATAAACCATTGCTTAATTATTTTCTTTTTTTTAATTCAAGCGGGTTAACTTGTAGAAAGAACCTTTTACGTTTAACTTGGGGTTATTCCTGGGAGCTTGGATTGGTTGCTTTAACTGTGAAAGCCGACTGTATCTGAGTCTAAGAGTAGACAGAACAACTACAAGGAAAGAGCTGACAGTACACAGGCGACGTCTAGGTCTGGGGGCATGTATAAGTTGAGTGTTGGCAGATACTAAATAGCATCAACAGCATGTGCATATGTATATGTATATTAAATGCTGAGACAGGAAGAAGGCTGCCATTACTTATTCTCCTACTCTTGAATCGATCAAATATAGCTAGTTTTACCTCAGCAATGCCTAGATCTGCTGGTCGTTCTGCCTTCCTTGCATCCTTCCTGCCAGAGACATAGACCAGACTTGGGACGACATCGGCGTCCTTATGCTGAATAGGGGCTGGGATTTAGAAGCGAGATACTGGATACCAATTGTCGGTGATACTTTTCTTCTCCGCCTTGCAGCTTACCAAGTTCTGAATCACAATAGCCACCTATTAGACCTGATTGTAAGGTACAGAATAGCCATTAGGAAGTCGACCGTCCAGGAGGTCTCGCAGTTGTTGGAAGATGTGGAGTATGTTCCATTACGTGTTAAGCAGGGGTTAGACAAGAAAATGAATGTTGGCGTGATGTTTTAGTACGTATTTGCGAGTCTTGCTCCCCTTTTCGATTTTCCAGTTTCTAGAACCACCTCGAACCATCTACTACCATCCCGAGAAGGGAAGGATCGTTAACAAGCGACGCCCTCGATCCATGGCGATTCAGGAGAGGACTCCGGACCTAATATCGGCCTTCCTCTTCCTCTTGCGTTTTCCACAATGCTCGTCCATACAATGGAGCCTCAACTTCTAAGCTTGCCAGAATGTACAGCCCCATTTCCGACACTTCAGCCCATCCCATCTTGGCGCAACGAGGCAAAAAATCCGTTCAATCGGTATGCGTGGTAGTCGAAGCTCAGATTGGTCTTGGATAAGACTTGGGATTGCTTAGAGAATCTTCTGGAATGTTAATGTTTTGCTTAACATCATCAGATGGATGTACTTCCTCTACATGGACATAGTATGATCAGCACACATTTTTTCGGCGGTCACAAAATTTGTAAAATGAATTGCAAATCGCATTTGTGAGTGTTTAGAGACAGCTGACAAGTCAGATGCTGTGTTGACTGGGATCAGGCGAGCGGATTCAAGAGGAAAAAGCCTGTCCATGGGAGCAGGACGGAAATATTTACTTGCAAATAAATCCAACTTCCATTGATTGTAGCGCATAGTACTCGACCCCCTCCAACAGAACGTACAGAAGTACTAGCTACATCGTCAAGACGCACGGTCAAGGCTTAGCAGTATTTCCTCAACCCTGTGTCATCCTTTTGTTGGCTATAGGTTGTTCTTGAGTATCTCTAATGTTGAGATTGCTAGCTTCAAAGTCTTCTCTCCTTGAAGATCCAACTGGCGGTTTTTTGAATCGGACTCAAACCCCAGCTGTGGTAGTATAGATTCCAGATAGTATTGTGCGTCTCGCTTCTGCTCCTCAGCGTAAAAGAAGCCTATAGGCCCAGGCCAGGTTTGATCAAGATCAGACTTGTCGACTTGTCGGCCCAGGTTATCAATGGAAACGGGGTGGCGGGAGAAGTCCAACACAAAATAGGCATGTGTCTCCAGGTTTTCACGACCAAGAGACCACCAAGATATAACAGCAAGTTTGAACTTCCGCTTCTGCAATTGTTTGATAGAACGGTGATCCCAACAATCGTCAAAAATGCTTTCCCACTCCTTGTACATTGAAAGGAGGCCATCGTTCCTGTCCACGTACGCGTTCACCTTCACCACGAGGAAGCTCACGTTCCCATGGCCCTGTGAGCTTTGACAATGATCTGTGAGGTGATGAAAGGGGTATAATTGTTGGGACAGGACTGTCTGCTGCACCGCCATTGGGCGGACCGCTCATCGTTACTGTTCACTTTCGTTGTCCGGACGGTGACAGAGGACCACGTAATGTTCACTATTATGTCGTTAGAATGAGTGTAGCCTCCAGGAGGTTGAAGCAAAAAAAGCAAAAGAGTTACCTGGTTGGACGACTGGAATATAGCTGCGCTCCTATTTTCATCACTCGTCACTCGCCCTGCTTATTCTGTAGCACGACGTAGTGGAGGAAGTGAATAGAACAAAACGAGAAGGACGACCAGGACTCCTCTCTGTTGTGCTGGGGGAGCTGATGTATTTAAGTTGTCCGCCTGCTTTGCCGAGATTATTGGCTGAATCAACATGCCCACGCTGGGTCAGATTAGGCAAGCGCTTTTGGTTTCGGTGCCCACTTCGGATTTCACCTGACATGGTAGTAGATCGTCAAGGGCTTTACTGACAATCCAATTAAGCTCTAGGCTACTTAAGTAAGGCTAGCAGTCCAGCCACAAACGGTCCTGACAACCCATTCAGAGGATGTATTGCTAGTGTCTGACGGCTCGTTGATGTCTTTGCTGTATGTCCCAAATTCCTTTTCGGTAGGCACTTCTTTCTTGGTGGTCACTCCAATCACGGCATGGAGTTATGAAATGTCAACGTTGCGCCTCAAAGACGTACAGATAGTTGCCTTTGCCCAGGCAAGTCTGCTGGAGGGTCTCGAAGACGGAGCTCGTAGGATATTAGTCAGACATCCACGGCGTAGCCGTTGCCCCGCCACACTTCTCTCCCCAAGGACGGCATAAGATAGTCAGTTGCATTCCTAAACCACCCGTATCATTGGTTACGTCGGTTGTCTGATATTGAGGGCTGGCATGACTATGTTGGAATGTGTCTACGGATATCGAGACCCTAGTCCAGGTGCGCCTGATATGCATCGCTACCCGAGTTTGCGGTCTTTCTTACCCCAAGAGTGAAGGTAGGTATATCCGTCACGTCACATCTGGGAGACCTTGAACACACGGCTGGTATCTATACGTGGTTCGGAAACCGCGAGTAGTGTAGCTATTCCCACTTCCAGTTGTTAAAGTGACTGGCAACCTTCGCGCCGCTGGTAATAAGCTTGGTGAGATCGAGATCGGTCCCGTCAGGAGACCCAAGAATGAAATGATTGGAGAGAACATCCCTGTCTCTTACGCCATCCATTGGTCCCCCTATTTGCCCTTTCAGCTTGTCATTCAGCCACCATGGCTTAACATAGCTCGGCGTATTCTCATCATGATGATTGGTTACAAACAACGGCCAGGATGTTAGTCATCGAACACAGGACATGGTCTGATCATAGCAAGAACGTGACCACAACAAAACGCGACTGTGTCGAATCAAAACAACAACTTTGCGTTGGTGTCTCTACTCATCCAACATTATTATGCCCTCTCCTGCTATATGTTTATTTCTGACTGTTTCGGCAACGCACGAGGCTTGACACCGACCTCGACTGATTTACACTAAACCGCCCGATCCATTTCCTTCACCTCCGAACCAACGTTTCGATCTTGACGCGTCCGGAAAGACCATGGACATAAGGCCTGAGTGGATCGAGGGGTCCTCAGCCAGACAACCCTTTACTTCAAGACTTCTTACAACGCTGCGGGCAACGCTTGGAACGCTGGCAACAACGCTGGCAACAGTTGGGACAACGCTTGGGAACAACGCTCGGACCAGCGATCGGGCCTTGTGTTCCAATTGTTGAAAGATGAAGAATGGTCAATCTTCGGAATGGTAACATTGTGCGAGGCTCGCGATATATTTGGAGAAGAACTATTCCAAGCAATTGTTTGCAAATGGCTCGCTCGCAAAACAGCAGTATCAACTTCTGTTCAGGAGTAAGGTAAAGTCTTGATCACAAATATCATCACGTATCCTAACATTGTTTCCAAGTAAGAAAACGTTCAACAAACGCGTAACGCCGATCCGATAGCATCAGAGTCTGTCGCAAACGAGCACACTGCAAGTCTCCCGGGTACCACGAACGAAGGAGTAGCTAAGATTGGCAATCAAGATGCGGGTGACAAGCCGGTCGCCCACACTCGGCAAGGGGAAGTAGTAACAACTCGAGCCTCAGAGTTGCAAGCTGCCAAGCGAAGATCCAACAGGATTGCGAAATTGGAGGCAAATGGTAGAGCTGCTAAGAGACCACGGGGTCGTAACCGGAAAGCGAAGGAACGCGAATGGAGAGTCGGCTGGTCTGGAGGCTACTTATTGCCACCGCTGCTGAGATAAGTGTTTCCTGGTTTGGTCTTATCGGGTCTGTGCTTGTCAGGGGGAAAGAGCCGTCCTCCGTGCCCCCTTTGCTTAGTGTTCTTGTTATTCTTATGTTTCTTCTTTACCTCTTTCAGGGGCCATCCCTCCTACGTTCCGTTGTCCTTTCCTAGGTTGCGGGATCGCGGGAGCCGATTTCACCCACCCATCCGCTCCGCTTAAGTACTGTCCTATCTCATTTAAAAGAATCCTACTCTGCTCCGTCTTCCCACGTTCCCATTTTTCTTTCCTATATAGTCATTCTATGCCCGCCGCAATAATAAACAAAAGCCTTTGGCGCCCAACAAAAAACAATCTTTTTTTCCCTTAAACCATAAACCCTCCTTTGTCATCTCGCTCTGTTAAAACGTCTTATACCCCGCCTCCGCTTCACCAGCATGCTCGTCCAACTCCTCCCAGCGTCGGCCGCCGCTTTCGCTCCTCGGCCTTCATCCGTTAACGTCGTCTTGGGTTCAAAAGTTGAGCTTTGGCTTACAGAAACGCTCAAGCGCATCAACCGAGTCAAGCGTCCTCTCAACTCTGCGTATCAACATCAGAGATGTCTTACCTGACACTCTCTCATCGCCAAATGCCGATCTGGACATTGACCTCGCTTATGTTGGCCCAAGACACCCGAGTCCGACTTCAAGCGGGATGCTGCAAACCCCCCGGTAGAGGCTATCATGAACTATGAGCTGGTCCACGTTGAGGCTATACGTCGTTCATATCGACATGGCTTCTGTCGAAACGAGGTTGCATACAAGCTCACGCAAGACACCATTGATACTTTGGTTAGAGTACCACAAGGAGATCCATTGTGTCGATGCCGAAGGCCAGTACACGAATGGCCGACAAGGACAGCAATGCAAGAAGCTTCACGATGATTTCGTCCAGGACATCAACAATTCGTTTCCGAACCCACGTCTCACCCTGAAGGTCTTGAGGAGGGGGCGCTGGTGAGCTTCTCTGCGGAGAGCGGAGGTCAAGCCAGCATCATGTCTTATGAAGCCTCTACGACACACCCAACGTGTTGACCAACTCTCCCACAACCCGCCTTGTTTCTTCTAGGTCAGAGTGTTTGCCAGAAGCCTCAAGAGAATGTGTATATAATTGTATCTTAGAGACACATGGGCTGGCAGACCGGTGACGGGGCATGACACCGAGACTTCAGTTCTACCTTTTTCAGGAACTATTCAGGTGCCTGGCTCGGGAATGGAGGATACATTACATGTAAATAATCACATCAAAGCCATTAGACACAACTAGTCAAAGTCACGTTCATGGGGGTTTAGCCCGACTGTAATGCTATTTATTGTTCCGTCAAACTCGCTATAACTGCTGTTTATACTCCGGGAAGATCGTCTTTAGTAGGTAGGTACCTGGCAGAGCCTTCGGTGGGACCCGTAGAGGACCAATCACCGCGCTAGTGCCCACGAAATTGATAACAACAAATTCAGCAATTAGGAGGAGTGTCCATGGCGTCACTCTTCAGTATCCGAGAGAGGATCTCGGCTTCCATGCCATATTAACTCATCCTGCGACTCAAGATGGGTGATATTGGTCCTCCGACGAAAGGCCTTCACCTGCGTACGTGTGAGGCCTTGTCACACGCAAGTAAGCTGTTTGGAGATCGGGGTACATCAAGAGGCAAATTACAAGGGAAGCCATATGTTGAACACAATAGAGAAAGATCTGGAATTGACTACACCTATGTGAGTCTCATGGTGGTTGAGTTAACGACACGCACATGGAGTAACTATCAACTGCTGAATTTGCATCTAACTAGTTGGGTCTGAGATCCTTCTCAATGCCTTTCACATCTGGACTATGTCTATCATGCGGAAATTGGTTTCCCCCAAAGCCTTGTGGAGAATGTCAATGTGTACTTCCTATATGAACCTTCCAGATCGTAATCGGGTGCCTGTGACATACTTATCAAACTCCATGTCAACAAACGTTCTCCATTTTTGCATGATTTCGCTCAAATCATACTGGGGTACCTGTGCCCGGCTCAGGTTCAAGTGCTGGAGAGTCCTCCCGACTGAACAGACGTGCTCCCTTTCTTTCGTTTTCTACAATTTGGACTACACGGTCAAGCTTCCCATTTACCGTGTAACGAAAATCCATGAACGGGTAGCATACCAAGATGAGTTCGACATCCCGCCTTTGTCAATCGTAATTTCCTCGCCAAATACCAAAGTGCCGTTCTACTTCTTTGTCGGTATCTGGAGCCCAAATTGTAATAGCGTATGGGCAACAAAAAGAGATTCCAGGGAGGGTCCGCTCAAAAGTTCTTCAAGCGGTCGGAAGGGCTTATAACCCAAATTTGACGGCCTTTGCGGCTCTTCGTATTCGTTAGGCGGCTCAAGAATTCTATCATGAACTTGATAAGTCCACTATCGTCAGGGAGGAAGCATCGCTGTAATCGATACAATGCCGCTTCGCGACGTGGAATCACGCCATTTTCCGGGTGCGCTCCATGCTGCAAAAGGCGCAATCCTATTTCAAACTGCTTCAAACTGAAAGCTTGGGCGAGTGGTGATTCATACCAATTCCCCTTATCCAGCTCACTTGAATAGCCTGGTAGATCAGGATTGGCGCCTCGCTTGAGTAGAAAGGTGACTGTGGCTAACGCATCATCCTTCGTATCCAGCCCCACCATTCAGCACCGCACAGGACAGGGGGCTCCAGCCTATGTGGAGTCCGTCCGGGTTCATCCTTCTCTCGTCGACTAGTAAAACCACGATTTCTGTCAAACCACGCGACGCAGCAACATCAAGAGCAGATTGGCTTTCGTCACAGAGATCTGCTCCTTGTTGAATCAGAGCTTTCGATGTTTCGATGTGTCTGCCTTCTAATGCATAATGAAGAGGGCCGTAAGTGAATGGTCCTAATGCCATATAGCGGCCTTTGATAAGATATTCGACAACTTCGGTAAAACCTGCGTAAGCGGCAATATGAATAGCGTTGATTTTGTGGTTGTCATCCTCATCGAACAAGAAGATTTTCGGGATGGAAAAGTACGGGGCCACACGAGCAGGCTCGATTTCTTTGCCGAGGTCGCCACCGGCCTTCAATATGGACTCAAAGACATTCAAAACGTCAGCCGGGTCGCGATAACGGCTGACGGATCTCTCGAGAGCCACACTTTCTTTGCTCATCAATATCTCGTTTGTAAAGGGGAGTAGAAAGATTCTCATGAAAGTGGTTACTGCATCTTGATAGTGAAGCCAAAGCAGGAATGGAAGAAAAACTGGCGATACTGAGCAGGATTTCGTTTGGGAGTTTGGAGCATGGTGCATCAGTTCTGTGAGGAGTTGGTAAAAGATGAAATTGAAATTGCTTTAAGAAAACTGTCTAACTTCCTTTTTATGAGCACTATCACATGATCCTCACAGCTACGGAAGGTCTCATTGAGAAGTATACACAGTAAAATACTGGAGTATCCTGGTTGATAACAGATAGCATAATAATAAATGCTCCACAAAACTCGAGAAACTTGATTCATCGAACTAAGGATGTATCATGATCCCGAGTTCACAGCCTGACGTCGGCAAAATACCACGAGGGATCCTAAACAAATACGAGAATCCGCTCCGGATCAATGCGGCATAACCCGACAGCGTTAGGAGGGCTTTGCCGTTGGCTCGAATTCGCCGGACCTGGCTTGGCATATCAACGGTGTGGGTAATGGCAACGTTCTTGTAGCTAGCGAAGATCATGCTTTAAATCAAGACATGATGTGGAAACGCCAGATGTTGGGGCCCTGCTGATGTTGTTGATAACATTGGATAGAATCGCGTTCTAATTGTGTTCACCTGCTACCAAGACGTATGACATGGGAAAGAGGTATGGTACCGTGCTTTTTGAACCTATAATTCATGCGATGGCTGGCGACCATCGTCTCGATAACATGAAAAATAGCTTTCGTAACCTACGTTGGCTAATAAAATAGAACGAGCAGAGCCCTACTCAACCTATGTTTAGAGAAGCTGAGCTGGGCATCTATCTATTTCATTCTGTTGGGGCCGTGAGGTCCTGAGGCCAGATTCTAGACATCGTAGAAAGAATGCTAGAGTCTACAGTATTTCTAGACAAGAAAGAAAAAAGAAAAGAAAAAAAAAGGGTTCAGCAGTCAAGGGTAATGAACTATGCCTGTAAGCTGTCAGCAGGGGGTACAAAGATACTGTGCCAAGAGTTATCATCTACTGTGTACGCAAAACACGCCCATCAAAAACGTCCGTGCGGTATAAGTCAGAGAGTGTCAAAAATGGACAACCGATTTCGATCTTTACAGCCTTTTGTTTCGCGCCAGTACGTAATGGTCAAATCGACTCGTATCAAGCCATCTTGAGTGAGTTTCCCAAGACAGCCGTCTATGCCCCTGGATGCTAACGTCGGTAATCCCATTATGAATCGGCAGTAATTACGACCCCATTAGCCAGGAGAAGGTTTACAACGTCTAGCAACCTTTCTTGCCCAAAACGACCCCCGCAAAGGTCAACACAGCATTCCTCCTGATCCATCTTGCCCCTTTACCTCCTCTCCCCCCTCTCCTTTTTCCCCTTCTTCTATTCATCAAGTGATTGCATCAAGCGTGACCTATAGAACATCACTTGACGGCTAGTCAATCGCCAACTCTACCTATACTTTACGACCTGTCCCAGTCTAATAGGCTCCGGGACAATCGAATTCCTGCCATCTGAACTATACCTCCACAAAACCCCTTCCAAAGGTAGTTGCTGTGCCTTTGAACAGGTACCTCCTGCTGTCATGAGTACTACCCGAGATGATTGGAATTCATTCGAAGAGGCCAGGAGCGCTCCGCGGCCAGGAAAGCGGGCTTGGCCCGTACGCCGGCGATGGAAGATGCTTCTAACGGTCTACGTGATGATTCTACTTGCACTCATCGTCACCTGTGTGATGGTCGGCATATCGACCTTACCTTCCAGCCTCAATATGCCTCACCGTCTTATAAGTCACGAAGAACCAACAGGCACCATTGAGAAACCTTTCGATCTGAGAAAGAGGTCTTGGGGAGGTTTTGATGAGCGTCCGTTGACCTCCACCTGCTATCGACAGGAGCGGACGGCAATGCTTCTTGCCTTTCTCTTAGGATCGCTTGGCATTGACCAGTTTTACGCCCACCACTGGCCTCTAGCAGTGTTCAAGCTCTTGACCGTGGGTGGCGGTGAGACCTGGTGGTTCATCGACGTTATTCTATGGATGGTGGGCGGCGTATATGGTAAGCCGGGATGCCCAGGAGGGAGCGAACATTCGTGGCAGTTCTAGCGGACGGCCGAGTTTGTTGGCTACTAGATATGCAGATGATTTGAATATGTAATTCGCTCGAGTAGGTGAAGCAATTGACAAGTTGAATTCGCCTTGAGTCGTCAAGTCGTGTGTTGGATGGGAGTCTTTGGCATGATTGATTGTTGTTCCCTACAGCCCAGCGCGCAAGCTCGTTCAAGGAAATCAAGAGCAGTCACTCCATCTCAGATGCCGCAAACATGTATGTATTTTATTAGAGAACAAAGATATATTTTTTGAAATCCCATATCAAACATGGCTTGGTCCATGTTTTCTTTGAAGCACCTCGTCTCTGTTGCCATGTTATCCTGGATGGACGAGTGCCGCCGAGATCACGGCACTTCAACCTCTCCCCCGCCCTTACTTTGGGGACTGAACAGTCCGTAACAAACAATGGCAAGTGACTCTATATCAAACCTCTTTTCCCTCAAGATCCGCCACTTGCTCTTCCAGCTCATTTCGATTTTTTAACGCCGAGTTCTAAATAAACTTCCACAACACATCGGTATTACTCAATCGACCTTTCTCGACAATGAGTATGTCGGTCGTCGTGCGCGAGCGCGGTATCGTCATCTTCTATTGCTCGCCTCCTCACTCCAGCTAAGGAAGGGTTTCTGATCTTGTCCGCTCGAGTAGACTCTGCGACCGTTTTGATCACTTTCACTAAGGAACCCGCTTCGATGATCGTAGCTTTTGGCGATTACCGAGTGGATGGAGGGAGCGTCGTAGACTTGGGTTACTCGAGTTGTTTCGAAGGCTTTGACTCAGCCACAAGTAAGCAAGGAAAATTGTTAGAGGCACACTATAGAAATAACCAAGACTACGGGGGTGCGAGCGTGCGACGATGTGAACAGCGGTTTACGTATTGGCGACACGGTGAGGTTTTGGCTTTCATTACCCGTGGCGAGGAGAAAGCCTTCCTCTTTTCCTTAAGGCCGCCAACAACGCAATGCTCAAAGTGCTGCTGAGCTGAGGTCCTTAGGCGAGACTGTTCTCACCGCACAGATCGAGAGATTTCTGAATCATCATCCGAACAGGCAGATAAAGATTCCTGGGCATGCCTTTTCCCAGGCGTTGTATGTGCCTCATGCTAGAAGGGCTAGCTGCGGCGATAAAGGAAGGGAAGTACACTTCTTGCTTTTTTTCAGCCTTGACAGCATTAATGTAATAGTGGTGAAGACTTCATCCCTGCAGAAAGGTAGATCGCATGCGGTGGTGTTCGTCGGGAAGACGATAGAGTCCGACTACTCGAAAGTCAAACGCTTCAGATTCGACGCAACCGACGGAAGCTACCAGAAGCTAGAGATGAGGATAAACTGTAATATCTCGATATTCGAGTGTAGTACCGACATCATCAATCAGCTTGGTGATACGATGGTCATCCCTGTTGCGTTTCTTTCTTCTGAGTGCGTGATCCTGCTCCGCCAACGCCAACAGAGCAGCGATGCAGTTGTAAAAGGAGGAAGAGGACCTTGTAGCCGTCTGCAATGCCGTCACCACAGGCGGCAAGTCTTCTCGCTCTAGTGCATGCCTCGATGAGCGCGCCTCATAATCAGGGGTTCCGGAATCTTCGTGTAGATCAGGGTTCGATGTTTCAGCGAACCCCTTTTGCCTCAGCAAGGTTGACACCGGCTGGCGCGACGCGAAATGAGGCCCCGCTGAGCCGTTGGATGATGAACGTTGAATTCCAGGGGCGTGTTCATCCCCTTTGCATTGTGTCGTATATAACCTTCACCTTTTCTCCTTGTGGCCTTTTCTTACAACTACAAAGACATTACATCTCTCATCTGAGGAACGACTTCTGTATCGCCTGCCTGAAGCCAGACTCTCTTTCAACAACCCATAGACATTTCGTTGCACATTATTCACCATGGACAAGTATCACAGTCGTGTGGAGACAAACGAAGATGCTCTTCAGTTTGTTAAAGCATACCAGTCAAAGGGTTTTCCACTTGTAGATAAACTACTCGCCATGAAGGAAAGACCATCTATTAGTTCTGGTTCTGTCTTCGTCTACGCTGTGGGAGAAACCCGTTTCAAAAGATGGAATGATGGCAGGGTATGGAGTCGCAGCCAGGCGAGAACCGGCTTCTTAATGTACCATGAAGTGGAACGCAGGCCAGACCAACGCTTCCGTGCCAACAGGCGAGGTGGTGGAAAGACCTCCTATTCCAATCGTGGCCTTCATAAGAGCCAAGGCGCCGCGAAACAGAAGAGCCTCCCATTGAAGAAAGACGGGCTCGTGAAGAGGGTATTCAGCGTCGATGCGGATGGCAAACATTTTAAAGTCATCTCGTATTACTCCCAATCTCAAGATGGCCGATCCGAGCCTCAGCGATCAAGAAACGACCCAAATCTACAAGTGCTTCCGTCCACCAAGGGTACGGAGCCGGACCTCCCTATAAACAACGCCAGAAGCATACCCGCTACGACTCAGACACCGATACAGCAGCCCACTCCCGTCCCCTCTCAGACTGTCCAAGAATTCGATGATTTGTACGGTCAACCTGGATATAGCCGAGATGCTCTTTTGACCGCACACAGGTCCAACACCTCTGACATCTCTCCTCACAGTCCCTGCAACCTTCCGAATCAAACAGTCTACGCAAGCAGCCCGACCTTTTACACTGAGATGCCTCCATCTGAGCAATCTGATATCCTTGCTGCCCTGTGGAATGAATACAGCGGGGACCATATTCCTCTCGGAGCTCAGGGCTACTCTCACGAACAACACCCCAACTCAGTCGCCCATGGCGCAAGGCAGCCCGACCTTTTTACACTGAGATGCCTCCATCTGAGCAATCTGATATCCTTGCTGCCCTGTTGGAATGAATATAGCGGGGACCATATTCCTCTCGGAGCTCAGGGCTACTCTCACGAACAGCACCCCAACTCAGTCGCCCATGGCGCAAGTAGCCTTTATTTGTAACGCCCTTTCTTCGCCCTTGCCAGGCAGTACTACCGAGTCTCGGATCCTTTGGCCAATTGTCCTCCCGGTTCTCTGTGACGATCGGAACATCTTTTGGTCTTTTGGCAGAAGTCCATCTTGAGTATCGCCCATTTTCGAAACGCCCCTTTGGGTGTATCTGAGCATTGACGGTATCACTCGGAAGGCCGGTGGATGACGACTGGGCAATGGCGATATCGGCGTGGAACCGAGAGCGTTGATATCGCAGAGCCCCTTCTTCTTCATACAGAGTAGTAATGACACAGAGTTGACGACGACGCCATTGAGAGGATCCGGACTAGTCTAGGCTGTTGCCTAGGAACGTATCACATTAGGGCTTTGTTTTTTCATCGAACAAATCAAGGTCTTTTTACCTTAAGCTTTAACACACACACACGCAATCTTTAACATTCTATTGGCGTTCTTTTCCTGATGCTTCCGCTGCGACCATATACGAGGTTTCGTACACGAAGGCGTAAACAGAGCTTTCGGTTGTTTGTTTCTCACATCATGCGGCCGAAACACATTGTGAAATCCAAGGAAGGGAAAAAAACATCTAGTATTGATATGTGCGTCTACAAACAAGGCCAAGCCAATTAGATCGTCTGATCACCCAGCTCTCGACTGGGAAGCCACACCAGGATGCCGGGCGCGCCTGATTTCGGCCATCACTGTAGTCCTCCGGACCTTTCTGTGCCCTACAAGGCCGGAAAGCCGACTATTGGTCCCAATATCATGCTGCTATTCGGCGGTGCTAGACCAGAGTCCATATACAAAAGTAGATACCCTACCTACATGGTCAGCATGTACTCTGGCTGTTGGCAGCCGGTCAGATAGACGAATCATCACGCGTTTTAGTGAGTCATTGTTCTCGAAGAGATTGTAGTTTCTGTGAATGCATAATGCAGCCTCTAATTCGGCCGGGACTGTCAACGACGGTTGCCTCACAGAATTCCGAACATGAGCAGGGGAACTACGTTCTTCGGCTGCCCATGACGATCTCGAAATGACTATCCCGCATACAAAAACGCGCTGGCGACATGATTGAACGGTGTGTTGCCCATCCGGACGCATGATATTAGCGACTGAAATACGAAACGGGTTAACGGACGGCCGATTACGATCATTCTCTTCATTACAGGGCCAATACGGGACTAAAGTAGTTTAACTGCGACTCGACTCTCATTGTTATACAGTCAACTGGACCTTGTTGGTCCCAAGCCTTTACCATCCTTGTTAAGCGATAGCGCAGTTGTTGTTACTAGTCAAAAGGCATGTACGGTACTGTGCAGCAATTTAATTCCCATCACTTTCCCGTTCATCTGAAACCCGCGGGACTCTGCCGTCGTTTCTTCATCCGCTCTGCAGCGTTGTTTTCTTTTCGGCTGTCTGAGTAGTGCAGGATAATTGACGTTGCCTCTCAACCCATCGACACGATCCGACCTTCTCGCTTTGCATGACCTCCACCCAAACCAGCGAATGTCGCCCGTTCCCCGCCTTCGACTGTCGTCCTCGAAGGCCTTGGAGGCGCACACGTTTCAAGAGGTGGAATCCGTCGTCGGTAGCATCGCATTTGACATGAACAGAGCAGCACGCCCAGGTCTATCCTCGCTTCATCAGATGCCGGTGTGGTTCCGACTGCAATCCAACCCGTGGATCTTTCACAATTATAGACCCATATCCGGTTCTGTGCGTGCTTCTGCCTAGCAGCCTGTTATATATACACAATGAGTCGATGAACATCTACTCCCACCTTATCCCAGCCGTTTCCATCTTGCTCGGCGGATGGCATGTTCTGCAATACCTTGCCAGTAAACACCCGGGGTCCACCGGTGCCGACTCGATCGCTTTCTCCATCTTCATGCTGGCCGCCCTCATCTGCCTGACGCTGTCAGCAGCGTACCACACTTTGATGAACCACTCCCAACGTGTGGAGCATCTATGCCTGCAGCTGGACATGCTGGGCATAGTCATTCTAATATCAGGGGACCACGTTTGGAAATATACATGATCTTCTGGTGCGAAACCCTGCTGCGATATATGCACTGGTGTATGGTCAGTTTGTCTCGATGCGCAAGGTTTTGTTGCTCACCATGTCAGACATGAAAGTACTTACGCTAACAACGTACATTTCTCGGACAGCAGATTGGCGTTCTTTGGCTATATTGACCGTGTTTGTCACATTGAACCACCAAGCTTCAAGGCCAAGAGTATCGGCTACTACGAACGTCGGCCGTTCATGGCAGCTGGCATGTCTGGTGCCGCGCCCTTCATCCATGGACTCAGCGTCTTCGGCATGACGCACGTGATGAGGAAGATGCTCCGCTACGCTCTGGTAAAAGCCGCCTGCCTTCTGTCGGGGACCTTCTTTTACGCCGTAAGTCGCCCGTCTCGTAAACAAGAGAGGAACCGATTTTTAACACAAGCGACTCTCAGACAAGGTTTCCCGAAAGGCGATATCCTGGCTACTTTGATCTGTGGGGTTCTCACTCGATCTTTCACGTCCTGGTGGTGTGTGCGGCTGTGGTCCAAATGATAGGATATTTGGATGCCTTCGACTTCCCACAGGAGTCTTGTTTGTTCTTATCGTTGAGCTGTGTAAAGTTAGCGGATATGTAGTTTCGAGCCACTGGCGTCACCTTATCGTGGTTAGCTATGCAGTCCCGCATCCGTCACCAATGCGGTGGCACCAGTCGTATTTCAGCATTGAGGTACCAAGGGCTTAGCCATCATGTTGACATGTGCGCCTTTCGTCACTAGATTTCATGACCTTTATTCGAGTGTCGAATTTTCTTTCCCGTTCCATGGCTTTCAGCGTCCAACACAGGATGAGGGCTTAGTCTACTGCATCCCGAACACCTGTATTGGCTTCTATGGTCTTGTAATGTTGAGCGGCTCTCTGGTATCTCTTCTTGGGATTGTGTGTGTCGGCTGCTCTAGGATGGCATCGGGGCTTTGGAATGGGACGTGGCTCGTCCGTGTATGTATCTGTACCAGTTAGAAGCGATGGACGGTCAATGGCGTCGAAGGCAACGGAGCATAATCGCGGACGAGCTGAATAGCGATCCGTGAATTATGCTCCCTAACTCGTGTCTCGACAGCGCCACACTCTGCGTAACAGGCACTTCCATGTAACCAAGCGCTCTACACAGTCATGGCCCTCTTCTCCAATGCCCCTACTGATGGCATCGTTCCATTCAATCCGCTTATTCGGCTGTACATCAAATGGTCGACAGGACCGCACGTCTCATGTTTGTAGTCGACCCTCTGCAAGTCTATTCCCGGCGGGCGTACGAAGGCGAAAAAAGACGTCTTCAAGCCCTTCATGGCATTCTCATCATCACATTGTCCGGCCGGTGTCCCCACTTCGTGACTAGCTTGGAGGACGCCTGTGAGGTCGCGATAGAAAACTGAGCCCGTTGTCCGATGCTGAACTGAACATTGCTGTTTCAAGATTCTGCGGCAGAAGGATAACCTACTTGTTGGAGGTCGCTCAGTGACCGTGACGTACCTCGAGGCCAATCTTTCCACGGCGGGACATCCATTTCGTGACACACGATCCATCACAGAGGCAGCAGCACATGGCCTTTCTTACCCGACGTCGCAGAAAGAGCCATCACGGTCATTTTAGCTCACCATCTACGGCAGAAGCCAGGAACGTCAGACCCAGCAGCCCTTTTTACTTTTTTACTTATATGATCGGACCCACCATCGAATTCTGCTCACATGCATTGCAATTGCAATCTTTTGTTCTATCAGGTATTGTTCTGTTTTGTTCGGTCCACAGAGTGATACTGGGGGTTGATATGGAATCTCCCAAAGCTGTTGTCATCAAGGTCCGCTGCTTCAACTGTGCGCGGGAAATTGAGATGACTTCCACCGATAACCATGAGGCCGTGTACATCAGCTACAATCTTCATTATTGCCACTCTTGCGCTGAGAAGGCGGGACACCCCGGGCGTCGCTCAGCTCGTGCAGTATGATCTCGATTGCCGAAGGGGCCTGCCCCAGTCCAATAGATGCTGAATGAAACACTACGCCGCCAAATCACATGCCCGGCGTCTCCTAGCTCATCGATAACAATGGTGCAGTGCAAACAAAGCATTAGTCTAGGAAGATTCATTCCAACTGGTGCACTTTTTAAGATTTTCCGCTTCATTTCTCCGTCTCTGCTCTTTCCTAGTATCATATTGACGCTGGCGCTTGGTGGCTACGAAAGTTGTCAGCATCATCGAAAGTTAATATGATGAACGGTACGTACCCCAATCCTCTGCCAGAATTTTCGTTCCATCGTCAACCCAGTCATATCTTACAGCCTCTACTGGATAGCGTTTGGCAATACCCCACCTCTTCATAGATTTATCTTGACGCTTATATATGTTGATGGTTCGAGGCTCAACGTCTTCTTCATTGTCGAAGCATAGATACCCGTCTTCGCCACAGACTGGTATCTTTTTGTTCAAAGTGTGGAGGCAATATTGCAAAGACTTAATGGTGCGTTTCGGTTCCGTTCTAAATCTTTCATGAAAGACTTCTAGGATAGTGCGCCAGTCATATCCCATATCAACACGGTTGTAGAGAACGAAATCAGCGTGTTCCGGCTTAAAGTGAACCGGGCTGCGTCGAGCTTCAGCCCCCTGGTCGAAGGTGGTCGGTGTCGAGTTCTTTTCCTCTCTTCCCTCTTCTTTTGTATCGCACTGAGGTTGGAGCTCCGTAGCTATGGAAGTTGTTAGCATCAACCATAGTTAGTATTAGCGGGAGTACGCACCCAAGCCTTGCATCGCGTCTTTTATCCCATCATCAAATGATTCATCACACGCAGCGCGCTCAGGACACGGCCTAGCGATGCTAGAAACACTTGGATCTGAGCTAGCGGCCTTCTTATAGCGGTAGAATATGTGCTTCAACGCACTTTCCGTGCGAGGGGCTTCGTCATGGAACTTCTCGTTGAACTTGATTGTGAAAAAGGACAAATCCATCCCCTTATTTTTGGAGGCCGAGCGAATGAAATCAATCTGCGCGTTTGTGTACCGTGTTTTTCTTCGTTTCACCTCGGTGTTTGGTGATGGAATGCTTTCATGGTTTGCTCTGGGTGGTTCCTGATCGGTAACGGTCGTGCTTACCGCCTGATTAGAATGTGTACTGAGGGCGCTATAGCTGTTGTACATACGTAGGTTGTTGACAGCATTCTGGATCTAGAGCACTGTGGTCGAAGGTGGTCTGTGTCGAATTCTTTTCCTCTCTCCCCTCTTCTTTTGTATCGCACTGAGGTTGGAGCTCCGAAGCTATGAATGTTGTTAGCATCAACCATGGTTAGTGTTAGGAACTGTACCTACCCAAACTTTGTGCCTCGCCTCTTGTCTCAGGGTCAACCCAGGGATAACCCATAGCATGGTCAGGACACAGCTTGATGATGCCAAAAGCTCTCTCCTCTGAGGAAGCGGCCGTTGCTTGACGATGCGTGACAACGCTCTCTCCAGGCTCAGTACCTTGATGGTCATTAAAGTATACATCTCCGGCTTCGTTACAGGCACATATCTCTTTGCTCGTGATCGGTGGTGGGCTGCTTTTATAGTTCGTTTCAAGTGGTCCTTGGTCGGGGATGCTGTTGTTTTCAGAACCTGTCCTGAGCGCACTATAGCTTTCCGATATTGTGGATTGATTAGCAAGCTCACTGAAAGTGGTCCGCGCCATCTGATCCATAGCATTTTTATAATACTCGGGGGAGCCGGCTGGATGAGCGTCTGCTCTCCATTTGTCAAGCTCCTCCGTCCCTGGCAGTGTCCACTGTGACGATGCGCTGCAACGGAGGTGAGGAGGTTCCGATCGGATAAGATTCATTCTGTCATAGACTATAGCATTCGCTGTTACGGCCCTCTATCAGCTACTCAACCTGTCCGAAGGTAAAGCAAATCCCACCTTCAGTATTGGTAACCGTGCTCGGTGAAGCCGACCATTATGGCGTCTGTAGTGGAGCGAAGGATGAGAATGCGCCGGTCGCAAGGCAAAGGCTCCCCTCGGTGTCGTTGCAGAGATGATCTGACGATAGACTCATCTAGCAACATCCAAGGGCCTAGACTGAGTGTAGCTTTCACAGAGAGTGGAGAGGTTGGCATAGATAATGGCAGAGCGCTGCTAGAGATTGAACACTAGCCAGACGGGGAGATATTTCAATACCGCAAAGAAAAACAATGTTGTCACGCTCATTTGTACGCCAGAGAGAAGAGAGCCAGCGTCGGGTAAAGAAATGGCGGCTTAGTTTCTCTTGTACTTACCCAAAAGACTAACCTCCCTACCAGGGCAAGACGCGATGCTGACAGGCATGGGGGAGACGCATCGAACCAGAGCGAGCCTGGTCGCAAGGAACAAGGAACCCTTGTGTTCTCACAGCTTCTTTGGCTCACACCTTTAATTCATTCCAGTTCAGTGTGGAAGCAGGAACTGCAGGTTGGACTGCATCCATGCACCAAGCCAAACCGGGCGTGCTCAAATCTGGATCCCGAAATTTCTTTCTCCAAAAAACGGCCTGTCACTTTTTTCTTTCTTTTCTTCTTTTCTTCCGTCTCTGTCAATTCTCTGAGCGAGACCTTCAGTACTGATAGTATTGATCGAGAGCGTACCGGCAATCCGCTACTAGACCATCACAAGAGCAGGCGTTGAACCATGGTCCTTCTCATACTTAACCAAAAGCCTGTTGATGTTGGTTTGATTAGAAGGCTTGGAATGGAACCACTTTTCTACAAGCGAACAGGGTTGCGTTGCAAGGCCCGTCGGCTGCCTGAAGACTGACAGCCTTGCAGAACGAAAAGAGGTTGCGGCATCGTAGCGCGGTCGGTCCGTGACCGAGTTCAAATAGAGCTGTGGGACCCGGATCGCTAGCCGGCCGCCTGTCACGCAATGAGGGTTTTCCTGGAAGCGCTAGCCTAGTATATCGTCTTGGCGCAGATTTGGCGTTCCAGCTAATCATTCTACCTCACGAAAAAACCCAACGTTTCTTCTCAAACCCCTACTTTACGTTAGGTCTGTGCGTAAGCGGGTGAGATTATGTTCCCCCCACTACCCTTGTGTCCCTTTCCACCGCCCCAGCATGTCGTTTACTAGGACATGGGAATGCAGAGGAAGATCTTTAATTTCTCTTCCTTATCTGTCTCACTCTTTTTCTTTCTTTCTTTCTTTCTTTCTTTCTTTCTTCTACTGATATCTAACATGCGCTCACCATCCACCGTCCAAGCCAGTAACATGTCGAAAGTCAGGGTATCCCGCATCCGCCACCGGAAGGACGGGTCCTTCTCCCCAGCAAGGGGGATCCTCGCAACAACAGGACGTATCCACCCACTAGCACATTCTTCAAGTGCTGGACAATCTCTAGTAGACAAGGGTTGATCGATACCTCGTTGAGAAGAAGGCTACCGATCTTCGTTACCAGGCTCTTATCAATTCGTCCAGTGAGTGCAGCATACGCTGTTACACCAAAGCTTCCTTTCCACTAGGAGAAGAAAGATTATAACGTAGCTTCCCTCGCAACCATGAAAGGGCCGATACTGGGCCTTCAGATGGTACTACGTACAGATGAAGTCTAGGGTAAGCGAGTCGTGGCCTGCCGAGCCAAAACAGCCAAGTTATGTCCCGGAAATGTTTAATTGTTTAATTAGAGTGGGAAAAGAGGAGACAGACCCCGCCTTTGCCCGATAATCGATAAAACCATCAGTTTCTTATCGATAGAGGAAAAAGTGACACACGATAAGAGAATAGCGCTACCCTAGACTAGCGAATGTCTGACGTCAGACAGCTGGCAGCGTCGCATTGAGCTGAATCAATTCAATATTTGCCCTTTTGAACAGATCCGCAAGACTGACCCCACACGCCTCAGCATCCAAAAATGGCTTCAAACGTACAAACAAACAGATAGAAAAGGGGGACGAAAAGAGAAAAGAAAAGACACGCTATATGTAGAGTGATGAAAGTTTTACATATCGCTTCCGAAGTTGATTGACCCGTTCTCGTAGCCCAGTGTTGCTGTGAAACATGATCCCACGTGAACATACCAGACTAGGTCCGAAGGAAATCCTGCGACAGCGTTTTGCTGATGAATTCCACGCCAAGCACCAAGAGCGCTCAGGATGGAAAACGATCAAGAGCCTTGTCAAGAAGCCCAAAGCACCACCGCGGCCCTACGATAGCATACATAACAGCGAATCGACCCTTGCTGTCGGTGACGGCGCAATCACCGCGCCCGCCTCACAAAGCAAGCCGGTGAACGTGAGCATGGCTGATGGGATGGACGAAGTCAATACAGGCGACGTAGCTGATCAGGCAGACGGGCATCTATCCATCGTTTTCACCCACAACCAGCCTTGCAGAGAGGATGGGGAAGATGAAGACCTTTGCTGCCACTGGTATCCATCAAGTGACGATGAGAAGGATGACGGGCAGACCCAGGAAGGCCATGTAGCTGTACCATCTCAGTACAGCGTCACCGCGTAATGGAAGTTCATCAATAGGAGTTGTCAAGGAAGTGAAAATGGAGATAAAAATAGATAAAAAAAAAATACAAACTCAGTAGTTGTTTGTATTTGACGGACATCTGCTTTCGGTGCTGGTCGTACTTACAAAGATCAAGGGGTGAAGACCTACAGTGATGTCTCGTTAGTTCCTCCAAACTCAAAAATGGTCAACTCGGACAGCCACCGACTATGTTCGACAGCGCATAACGTAAGCAATCTGGTGGCGTCGCATTCTGAACCGGTTCCCATATCGCGTCGAGGTAGCTGAAGTCAACGTTCAGTTTGAACCAATATGCGATGTAGCTGCAAGCTTAGTAGCCCTCCATCCTACGGCAATACTCAGTCCAACAAAGGACAGGAAACCAGAAAGCATTAAAACACAGATGTGCCGCGGGGAAGTGTTCAAGCCTCATCGTAGCGAGGCAGCTCGGCCGTGGAAACGTCAACCCACCGAAATGTGCGATTTTACCCTAGTCGTACCGACACTCCTCATAGATGTTCCTGCAGGACAGCGCGGAAGGCGATATCTGATAGATATTGCGACAGGAAATATCAACGAACGATATCATCTTCCCATACGCAATGTAAAAGGCTATTCTTTTTCGACCAAGTGCCAAATGTAGGGCTTCACTACTGACATGTTTTCAGATCCCTTACGGAATGGTTCAGGAACTCCTGGGCTACATCACAACGGATTGCAGAATCATGGAATCGCAGTTCCACAGAAACGGAACGTCCGGGTGGATTTCCCTACAGTGCGACGAGGAGTTCAAGAAAGTAATTGGTTCGTCTTCAATGCCAGCCCTATCCATGAGAAAGAGAGGAGGATATGAAAGCAAGATGAACAACGAGGAGCAAATGATTGGCTTTCAACACGAATCTAACAAGAGAGTCAAAGGCAGGTTGAGGCAGGTGAAGGATCATTATCCCAGTCTCGAGTATTCCGCCGCCAATTTGAGACAGAGTATCAAGATTGAAGTCATCGATTGGTCTCTCCGCCAGCCCTGCTTCATCAAGCTGCCTTGCGAGCAGGCCGGAAAGGTCCGTCGGTGCGGTGATGGCCAGATCGACTGGGTCAGAGTAGGGCGATTAGGAAGAGGCATCAAAGGGATTCACAAAGTTCTCCTGACAGGTATGAGAAGCTGCCCCGAAGCAAATGAGCTGCGCCTATGGCTATGTTCAAGGCTGGGCATGGACTACCTTCTTGCCGTCACTGTGCGCCACATGCGCATAGGAACGGCGTACGCCCTGACGCTCGTGTGCACTCTGGCCATGACGGAGAACACATCACTGGACAAGATTGGGTATCTTCTAGACGGATACATGTTCGGATCTCAAGTCATGAGAGTTCTTGTCGATCGTCGCAACGACCCTGAGGCCTCATTTGGATCCGCCAAACAGTCAAATCCAAGACCAGTCGTTGCTATAGGATCGTCTACACTACCACCATACTGGCCCAGTATTGTATCTGGATGGAGTCAGTGGCAGGAGCAACTGGCGGGAAAGGCTGTTTGGAAAAAGCCAAATGTAGCCGTGCGACGTTGACAGAACTGGGCGAGAAGAGAGAGGGGAGAGGAAAAGCAAAGATGGATCAATTATGTGCAGTTCAAGATTGCCTGTCAAGCGTATTGTATCTCAAGCTGCAAGTTCGAATCTTGTCAGGCGCAGTTTCCATGTAACAGGCAGCTTTTGAAGATGAAACATCCCAAAGATCGCCGTTTTCAGGACACCGACTCTACAGCAATAGATGTAGTTTTCCTCCTTGAGAAAGGCATTGAGGATATATTGTGTACTCATGTTCTGCAGTTGTCTCGACATGTCAGGACGGCGTGCCAGCGGCTCAGTCTATTGACACTTGTACGCAACTTGCTGTACAACGCTGAATAGCTTCATCCAAACTCAGTCAGAGTTATTTGTTGAGGGCCTTTTCTACGCCGCTTTATCTGAGGTACCGTCTCTCGCTTTACACCGTCGAGGTCTCTCTTCTTCCTCTTTTACGTCTTCTCCTCTTCTTTCTCCCTGTTGTCTTTCATCTTGTCCTCCCGCCACTTCCTCTTCCATCTAACCGTCCCCTTCCTTGCTTTTCCTCTCTCCGGCCTAGATCATAGGCACGGTCGATCATGTCTGTCCCCAACTCACAAGAGCACCATGGCTACGCTCCGTCGGACTATCTGCGCCCCCAAGAAGCCCTCACGGCTTAATCAAGCGGTGCACTACGGCTACACTCCATTCCAAAACAACACTACGGCCGGTGAACAGCATGAGGCAGCATTGAGCATTGATCCAGTGCCATCTGTCGATCACACCGATATCTCCACTGCCAACCCGGCTACTGGCTTGAATCCTGGTCGCGCAGCAGGTCGTCCGCATTACCGTGAGCCTGTTGCTTACCCTCAGTGTAGAGCAGCACCGGGAGGCGCTTTTTATCACACAAGCAATGGTCGGATTGCAAGGCGGAACGGGAACATCTTGTTGCCGTCAGAATTGATAGCGCCTGCCAGAAGTCCGACCCAGGCGGTGGATGGGCCATCGAGGTTCAGACGGCCAATTAGTACAAACATAAGAACTCCTCGTCGTTATCGAAACAATCCTTCGACCCACTGTGCTAGGCCACGATCGCCAGAAGGCCAGCACCCGATGATGTTTGCGATGTCACCAGAGAGGTCGCCAGATCGTTCTGTGCGAGAGAAACCTGATTGTACCAAGGGTCCGCGATGGCCCGCATCATCGAGGAGACACATTGATGGCCCCAGTCCTACGCCAAACTGCGGCGTCATGACCAAGGAGCTGCCGTCGCAACAAAGTCTTCCCTCTCTCAGAGATATCTTCCGAAACTTCCCCCCCACACTGATGCCAGATGATGCAGAACACGCCTGATATTCCGCCTCTGTTCTCAATCCTGAGCTTTGTCATGTAGCAATGCTTGTGCCGCTTGGAAGGTCGAGGGGTCGTTGGCGTCCCGGGCTGGTCCATAAGTCCCTGATACTTATCGTCATCGAAAGGAGTGAAACTACAATATACGCAGAATGCACCGAATACCAGAAGGACTTGTGGTCAATAGACATCAGAAATAACCAGGTGGATATATCATCGAGGGCCGGTGCCATCTCCGTCGGCGAGCCGTGAAGTCTGGATGTTGGCAACTGGCCGCTAGTATACTTGTGGAATAGAAACATGCACTTCCGGGTTGCCAAGACCTTTACAATACACGTTTCCGTTTCTTCTTGCCGAATCAATCCAACCCTAAATCTGACTTCCATGCTGTCGATGTGAATTTGACATATCATATAGGCTATGCCACCGACAGGGACCTCGATTGGCTACACATTTGCCTTACCTACTACGCATTGTAACGACGGAGGCTGCTTAGCCTGGCACATCATCCTTCTGCAGAGTTTGGTTCCCAGTTGTGGTTCATGGAGTTTGCTAGATGGCCCTGTGTACAGTGCGTAGCCTTTGGGTAGACCCCTGATAACTTGTCCACCAAGTTAAAGGCTTATGCATATATATCGTCCACAAGTAGAATAGGGAAAGCAAACATAAGCCCCATAGTCCTCTGGTCTGTGTTTAACAACTGGCTACGTGGCTTCCCGAGTGCAGTGAACTCCTCGCTGGTAAACATAAACTACCACTACTTGTAAAAGTTGGCTAGTCTTGTCGTGATGAGCGCTGACGCTTCCTTATCTGCTTGGCTTCTCCTGCAAATGGGGACGGAATTTTGCATTGAAAGGCAGGCCATTTTCACGTTGTGCATTGTTCAAGCTCAAGCCATTCTTTCTGTGCATCATCTGATGGTCCCATAGAGTTTAATAAGTATAGTGGTATGATAGGAACGAGAAACATACTCAGACTATATGGTTAGTCGTTCTAGTATCGGCAAAACATGCCCTTCGAATTCGTCCTGTGAAGATTGGAGACCAAAATCGGCCAACTCGCCTCTCTGGTGTGTTTGACTTGAGCACACACATCAACCCACGCATAATGGCCCTTCTAGCATCCATGAGAGACATCTTTGTCGTCCAAAGCTATGGGAGGCTGCCATGCGCGGCGAAAGCCACTCGCACTCCAATTCTCATCCATATTTTGACGACCTATGTCGCTCTAACGGGCGCCCCGATCAGATGGTCTTTGCAAGTATCTTACACTTTGCTTATAGGGTTGCCCGTTATTCTTCTACTGCCCGCAACGCCGTCATCAAGCAAGAAGCCGGTCTACAAAGGGTGTGTCGGGGCAGACGCAAAGAATCACTTAACCTGCATTCACATTTATAGTTGTACATCGGGCGATCTATCAACACTCTGTATCAATTTATTACTGACGATTGTTCCAAACCCATAACGATAGATCTACGATGGGGTAGTGGTAGCTGAAGGAGTAGTGGTAGAGCTGGCATGGTCGTCCCTCTTGAAAAAGTAGTAGAAGAGGCAAGGAGTCCTATACGATCCTCCAGCTCTGGGGCAATTTTCGCTGATATTTTTCATGTATTCCAAACAATCCAAGACTTGGTTTGACCCAAAATCACGCTTGTGGCAGTCTTTTAGCAAAGTGACCCCCATCAAGGTATCGAAATATAGCTCTGTCTTTATAGGTTGTTCAGGGGTGAGATCGGAACCCCTGATCCCATTGCAGAACGTCTTAACAAATTCGAATCTCTGTTCTAAACTCCGATCGAAGTCTTCTACAGCCGAATCTTTTTCCCGGCAATGCAAAATGCCCTCTGTTCCCGCCGCCTCTGTGGCTGTCGACGTAACAGTTCCAGTTGCGGTGGACGCTTGTGTCTCTTTGGCGTCATCGCCACTTTCTTTGGACCTTGCCACCATGATCATTGGGCTGGACGCTGCTTCGTGGTCTCGGGCACGCATGCCTATCGGGTTTCGCCGCAGCCAAGAGTGAGTCTCTGCGTCCTTCCGGTCGCTATCTAACACTAGGGTTTTGGGACAACTGCCGGACCAAGACGCCGGAGGGACTATGGTCATGCTTTCGTCGTACGGGATCTTGTATATTCTGCCCGGCTGCGGCTCTCCACCGGTGATGTACCAAGGGTTGAGTGCCTTGAGCTTCTCAAAATCAAGGTCGGGCAAAGCTCGCCCAATTGTTTCCTCCACTGGAGTTCTATCGTGTGAAACCCATATTGCGTAATCGGGACATATCGCGCCGACGAGGGTAAGTGGGAAGAGCCAGTGAATTGCTTTCATGTTCGGGTATGGGCGAATGCTGAGCGACGTAGCAATGCGATGCAGAAACATCTGGGGTAAAGGCTTTTGTACTTGGACGACCGTTCTATCCGGATCTCTTCTGGACATGGCATCCGGAAAAGGACGAAACGATGTCCAAGAATCCGGCTGTCCATATCTTCCTTCAACCCACTGGCGCAGATTCTCGTTACATCCGATTACCCTATGGTATCAATAAGCCCCTTACAGCAAGAGGCATGGCCAAACCGGTTCTTGAGCGACGGTTCATCAACCAATCAGCGAATTGAATCGTAGCGTCCAGTACATGTCCGAGAGTAAACTTCGGTGTGTCTTACATTGGGAAGCAGGTAGATCTCCCCATCCCAGTATAAAGCGACAATGCGTTTCAGGCCATGATTGGCAACGTCGCTGCACGGTCTATTTTCGTTGTCTAGAAGGAAATGGGACATTTTAGTGATGCCAGCAGAAATTCCTTCTGCATCACGGCAGTGAATCAACGAGACGGAAACCTTTCATAGCTGTTGAGGGAAAGCACTATTCCATCTCAGCTCTACTTTCGCCATGCTCATCTTCGAGTTTCATGTTATTTTGACGCCTCTGCATGAGATTTCGCAACAAATGACACCCGGCCTTCTCTTGCCATGAACGTTTATCTGAGATAAGGTATTCATTTGGTTGACACAGCAGTCATGGACGTTGGTGTTGTTTGCCACAAGGATTAATCGTTCTCCGATCGTTCTAGTAAATCCCCTCGACCTTTCGGGCACATGGTTGATCATAGAGCATGAAAATTCCCACATCTGCTTTTGGCGTCCTTAAGATGCTTTCATGAGATAGTGGCGTAACGTTCTTGCAGAGCATGTGGCGCTGCACCGATCCAGGAAGGTAGGTATGTATGTCATATGCGTGACTAACAACGAGGAAATGTCTTTATTCTATGAAGGTTTGGCTATTTGCCCCGTCGGGTGCGACATTCCCTTTCCTGAGGCTTCTTAACCCTCATACATGGTCATATCGTGATGGGCGCCATGTTGAAGCTATCATTGTCCGAGGGCCTGCAATCCACGGTCGAGATGTCCAGACGTACCGCTAGAGGCCAGCCAGTCTTAGCTCGCCGACTCAATACCACCACTACACTCTCATTAACGCCTTCTATGCCATCTGCAAGCCCCAATAGCAGCTTAAAGTCTATTGTGCACTGAATCGATGCAGCTGCGAAGCACTTCTCCGATGTTTACTCTCATTGCTCCCTAGTAACACTGATAAGCTTCCATGATCTTCTGCTGTTTACGGTAGGTTCTTTAGATTCAGATACTAGTCAATCATTCGCTTCTTGAGGATAGCCCGGAGACTTCCGATAGGGCTCGGATCAGGCTATAGTTTGGCCATTTAACATAATATCGTTTCCGATAATATTCGTATCACACAACATACAAGCAGACCAGGATAGTGTCTAGTCCTTGTTTTCATGGTCACCAAATAAACAGCAAAACTTACTCTACTTGCTTCTGGTGAAAGCCACTTGCTCAATACTCTAGGTATGGTTTTGATAAGTCATGGCACATATAACGTTCAACTTGACATCGCAAAGATAATTGGCCTACGGACAGCTACTTGACCAAAGGACATGTAAAGTGAGTCTAAAAGGCAGTACAAAGTCATAGGCATTGTCATTATCTGCTTAGCACATCCCCAGTTCGCTCATTCTCTGTTTCAATGCCTCCAGCATCTGTTCATCTGTCTCAATCCATCCCCCAGGACTCAGATACCCGTAAACTGTCTTTGCTTCTCCTTTTCTAACAGGTACTTCCCTCGCACGTTTGACAGCTATTCCGGTATCCCTCCCCTTACGCTCCTCTGGGCACGTGGTGCAGGCTTTTTTGAATGGGTTTTTGTGACTACGAGTATATATGTTGTTCACCATAGCTCTTCATAATATTAGCAAGGGGGAACACCGACTGAGAGAGCAGAAGTAGCTCTTACGCAACCAGTTTTGATTTTTATGAATCCATGATCTTTCAGTATCTCTGGATCGGTTGACTTGGCCGCATCGAAAATATGCATTTTGAGTGTTGATTTAACGTTCCGGTTTTGCTTGTATGAAATGATGAAGTAGTGTTTGTGCCAAAGCACTAATTTTAGGGGAATGTGGTCGTCTTTTATATACAACGTTATCAGTAACATAGAGCATAGGCGTAGGGCAGTGGTCCTTGGACAAACTTCATGCCGTGACTGGACATGGGATCCCCCGCCTTCTACGAACACCTCGAACAAGCACCTAGCAGCGTACCATCGCCTTCCTAGCTCCTACGGGTTGTGGCGGCAAGTCAGATGTACCTGGCCCATGCTTCGGATGCATTGGTACCACTAATATTGAAAAGAGTCTAGTTCACTAAGCCACACCGTTCTACTTCCCTCCCTGACCTTTCACAGCTACAGTCCGCAACTGGTGAAATGGAGTTAACATGAGGCTCCAACTCTGAGTCATGAGTCCATCTTGGTTATCTAAGCACCACCTGCATCGCTTTCACCATCGCCAAAGGATATACAAACCTGCGGTAAGTCTGGTAATAGGATAGTCAGCCATCATAGCATGAGGCTAACCAGAGATTATATTGGTAAGACGATGACATATGAGATCAGAATGTTCCAGACATAACGTAGGAAGATTTCTAATGATGGAGGGCCTCAGTATTTGGAGCTGATCCCACAGGTTGAGGCTTCACTCATGGCGGATAAGCTCCGACCAATCCTTGGTCGCTATCTAGCGCAGCTCTTAACGCAGGGTACGTTGAGTGCAATGCTCCTGTAATAGTAATTGATTATCCGATGTACGTGCAGCATGCCCACTGAAAGTGAAAGTGAATATTTAGATCTGACATGTCACAATAGCTGCGTGCAAATTGTGAGTCATGAAGACAGCACGCAGGGGAAGGGCCAACAACACCGTACCTACTAGGTTCAAGATCCCGCGCATCCACTGGTCGCTGCAAGAACAACATCCTTGTCGGCTTTTTCTTTTTTTCCTTTCTTTTTTTCCCCCTCTCGTCTCGTATTTGTAGTTATAGTTAGTAAGTTAGGTTGTCTGTAGCCATATCATCTTAATTAAAGGGTTTTATGATATCTTGCGACCCCTCTCACATTCTTCTTCAGTACATCACAACGCAGAAAAGCGTAGCATCAACATGTGTTGTGACATAGAACCACTGTGAGCAAGCGTCGAGGCCATAGCAACCGCAATTAAGCTCGTGATATGGGCAGTTATCGGTCAATCGATGTCTTCCCTGAGGCAAACGTTGTTTGTGCTGGCCTCTGTTCCTTCAATTGACAAAAGTGTCAGCTGAATAGCGGAATCTTAGCTGACATCTTCCCGGGCTACCCTAATTGTAGTAGCTTCGTCGTTCCTATCAAGATATGACACTCGAACCAATTCTGTCGATCGACATGAGGTGCTAAGGCAATAGGTTAACTCGAAGTCGGGTTGCGACTCCACGGAGCGGGGTGCACAGTATCCCGGCATCAAGGGCTGGGCGGGTATCAAATTCTTCAACCAAACAACAAGAAGCGACCAGATACTGTAGCCAAAGGTCGTTGGCACGGCGCCACGCATTAGCGACTTAGAGGCTGCAGTTTCTATCATGCATCCTTGCCTGGCGCTTCCTGCTAGGTATTCCAGCTTCAACTGCAGCACCAACCGTTATCCCCCGACAGAGCTCAGCCCCCGATAAGGGCTTTTCTCCCCCTGTGAGGGCTGCAAGAGAAGGGGGGCTAATTTATGTATGTGGTGGCATCATACGATCGCTATTACAAGCGGTAGGAGTTGTTTTGAGTATATTGGTGGCTCCAGGAAACACCTGGCCGTCCCTGTCTATTCTCTGGTCAACATCGTTAAATTCCAGCGATCGGACATCGTAGTGATCATAATGAGCTTCAGCTTCCCGTAGAGGCCCCGCTATGCATCTATCCCTGTCACCAGACCGCCAGCTGCGGTACCCTCGCTTTCGCCAAACGAGGCGGTCGATAGCAGTGAAGGGAGATAATGGCAGGTCAAACAACGATGTTCCTGGTAACAAATAGGAAGATTTTCCCTTTTTGAGGCCTCAACGCTCACCGCTCGTTCGACAGGTTGTGGTGTCTAATGTGTCACTCTTATACCTGATATGTCAGATTTGATGTCGGACCATGAGGCCGAGGGTCGGTCTGGTACACTGTCAACACTTTGAAAGGTTATTTCTCCCATGACTCAGCCAACTTTGTGCCTGGGTCCCCAAAATGATCCCTGTGCAGTCCTTCAAACTTCTCAGCGTGAGTCACAGGAAGAAGGTGAGGAGTTAATGCCGTCGTAAGTAACTAACGACGTGTATGCATTGCTATGTAAGCCACAATGCCTATTAAACCATGAACAAGTCATCAAAACTGCCAGGATATCTGCAACACGCATGTAAACTACGGTCTGATGTCTACACCGCTTAACCCATCCTGTTCAGCTACGATCTAACCCGCAGGCCGAAACAACCCATCCTGCCAGCTTCGATATATTGTCTAAGTACTGCCAGTCAATCCAGTATCTTTTATATGACCCTCTCTCTGATCTGTTTCTGATTCTATCCCCTTCCTCCAGGCCTCAGCCTTTTAGGAGGTAATTTTCCAATCTACCCCACTGCGACTATACCTTGAGTCTGAAGCACGAGAATTAAAGCACGACATGTCCCATCAGAACATAGCGCAGTCCTTGGTTCAAACAACAACATACCATTGCACTTGCTCTCCGGAATGCAACCTTTCCCACCCTGAGTTAGCGCCTTCACGTTGCAAAAATGTAATTTCCGTGCCCATCTATGCCTCCCCAGATCACCTTCCAGGTCCAGACGACCCAAACGAAAACGGAGCATTACCGATGCGCGATCTTGCAATCGTCGATCTCATCGCTAGAAGTTTGAGTTTCACACACACTGCCAATGGCTCCGAAACTTCGTACAGCTCGGTCCTCAACTTCTACACCGACAGGCGCACCATAGGAGCTGTTGCATTTCAAGTATATCTACCGATCGATCCACAGCAGGATTCTATCACAACTAGACCCAAGAGAGACCCAAAGTCTATTGTTTCCGAATACATCAGGTAATTAAATAAGGCATATGTCAGGTCTGGCATTGTACTCATAGCTCATGAAGCTTACCAGATTCACAGAGCTATACTTGCGCGGGTTCACAGTTATCCCATCCCCAGTGGTTTTTGGAGTTCTCCGATAGAATTAGAACAAAGCCGGTCAGAAATACCGTGCATAGACCAAATAAGGCCTCCAGTCACGCCATGGAAAGATATTCGGAAACTTGCGGCTGACGTACTATACGGCCTTACGTCGTCCGCAACACGAGAGACAGGCGAAAGGTTACCCAAGCTCTCTCAAGACACAGATAAGGAATGTCAGGGATGTTCCATTTGTTTGGATGAACGTAAGGAGACAAGGGTTACGAACTGTTGCGAACAAGGCATTTGTACCAGCTGCTTTGAAGGATGGTTCACGAAGAATGAAGGATGTCCTTATTGCCGTCGGGGGCTCCTACAATGGGAGAATATCAAAGGTTGGTCAATTTCTGTTGCCGTGTTCGATGACATTCTCAGGAAGGGACCAGCTGGTTCATCGTTGTTTCCCGATCTGGTATAGCTTATCTTACGTTCCTGAATTCTATCCTGTCAAAATCGAAGTCAGTTAGATAGTTTTATTAACATCTTGTTGAGTTTCAAGACACTATTATTTCCGGCAATTGCAGGGTACACAATGGCCAATTGGTAGAGTTGCCACCTGAGCCAGGACTCACATGTCTGGCTAGGGACCGTTGGACAATCGGAACTTGACATTGGCGTCCAGTTGCCAATGATTGCGACGGCGTCCGGGGAAGCTGGAACACACATCGCGCTTACCTCTTATTGGACAGGCTCAATCGAGCGACTCGTCAGGTCTGAGGGGCAGCACATCGATCATGGACGAGCATATGCATGAAGGAGTTCGGGTCCCAGCCTTTTCAGCTTTCAACCCCCCCGTCGCACAATGGAGGTAAGATGCGGTGACACTCGTACGATATGCAAGCAGTATGCCACTTGGTTCAGCTGCATGAGGCCAAGTCTGACAGCAAATGAATCGGAAAGACGGGTCCAAAATCGGTATGAATCGCTCAAGCCTAGCTCTCGCTAGCCTTTTCAAGTCACGCCTGCTACGGTAATCACTGCATGCGCGGGACGTACCTACGCAATGAAGCTCTTAGTGTCGAACAGACCAGTGTCAAGGTTATCGTACTTTTGCGTTATATCGCCTCTCTAGCCACTTTTGTCCCTCCCAACGATCCGAGGCATCGTCTTCTGTGCCCAGGTTGGGTAGATGATGTCGGCCGATCGGAGGGCAAGCAATTCTAAATTCGTAATCACGAATCGTCTCTTTTCCTTGAGTTGGTTGAACTTATCAGAACATCGCGTCGCAGGGAGATAGACTCACTATATCTGTGGCTATCAGAATTAAGATTTTAGAAAAACATAACCGTATTCGAGTATTTGTTTTCGCTGTTACGGTAGGTGTCATTTTTTCCATCTCAATAGGTAAACATCTACCCTCCTTCTGCTCTTGCAGGATCTCCCCCTTACCTCTGTTACCCTCATGAGAGCACACTGCTCCGATTACCACGATTTCTGGTCTGAATAACCTCTTCCGGTTTCATATCAGAGGTACCATGCTCTAGGAGCATCTTTGGCTCCGAAGGCTCATTTTCATTGCCATTTACTGAAACGGGAAATACGATGTGTGACAGCATGTGAGATTCTGTCTCAGCCACTTTACTAGCCAGCACGCTCTTCGTGCTCGAGAGACCTCTGATGCACTTCACAGCTATCCCTGTCTCGAAATGCATATGTACGCCAAGGATCAGCACTTGTGATATCTCGCCCTGAAACAAAACAGCCTTTCACATACAATACCCCTTTTGTGGCTAAGGTCTCCTGAGGTGTTAGTTGGAGTCTCATCCGCGAATGCCTGTGTCCTGACCGGGACTGAACTATCACAAAATCAACGTGTGGATGCGTCATGTCTTGATGTACTTGCAGATGAATCTCAACGTCAGGGCTGTGCCCTGTCCATCTCAAATCAGCATATTCTGAACCGGACCAGGTACTATAACTATAAGGGAGAGAGATGTTATCTCCTTGCTCTTGGCCCGTGGTCATTATATGATCCCAAAACTTGTGGCTACCATCTGCGCAAGTAAATCACTTGTCCTCAACAACAAGACGATGGGTGCAGTCGCTGTAGAAGCAGTTGTGCAAGCTGCATGGCAATGATGAAAACACTATCACTAGAGCATGGTCTGCTATCGGAAAGTCTTCAATGGTGGTGAGATTCTATGGCGAAAAGTACTATGAGCACTGGGGAATGTTGGAAGACAGAAAAACAGAATTTGGCTAGTAGCCCTTGAAGACACGCATAGATAGTAGTATCATCGCGTATCCTGTAGGCGCCGAGAACGATGCAAGGGACGGGTGCTTGATGGGAATGCCGAATTCGAGATTGGCGAGGGTTACATGTGGAGGAGGAGCAGAAGAGGTGGATTGATAGCCTTATGGATTTAATTGACGAGGAATGAGGGTGTTTAATCGTTTCCCGGACTGCGCGATTGAATCCCATTGGCAAACAATTATGGTGATAATAGCTAGCTTACGTGATTTACTGGGATGCTGCAACACTAGACTCACAGTTCTTCCTCATGCCAGTATCGAGAACACTCTACAATTAAACGTATTTCGTAGCTGCGACGACGGTCATACTACAGAGACACGGCGGCAACCTTCGTCCTGGAGGATGCTGCCCTCGGGACAGCTCGATCAACCTCTCGCTATCAAAGGCACCACGGTTGCGGCAATGCCACGGCGGATGATCTCAGAGCAAGGACTACAAAGTCTAATGATGAAGCCATTACGCACATGGCGAATAGGCGGATCGTGAAGGTTGGATATCCTGCCCCAATAGTGGTCAAGAACAAAGTGGAAGATAAAGGGCACCTTAATGCATACAAAACCGAACCGATTCCTCTGGAAGAAGATTGTTGAGTCGGAGGATGATAGCGTTATCTACCCTGTGCCACTTGGCCTCAAAGAAAGGATCCAGAGATCACTTCCCTCTTACATCTAACTCCCATAGCACCTGCTGTTAGGGAGATACATACATAACACACCAAAACCGCTAAGAAGCGACCAAAACACCAAACCTCCGCCATGGCCACTGGCCAAGGCGAAGACTCTGAGTTCGACCTCGGCCCTCAGACGCCCAGGCACGTCAACGGACTCTCCCTAAGAAGGCAACTCCAGGGAGAACAGGCAAATTTCACCGAAGTTGACATTGTGCCTCCCAACGACATCCCGCCACTCACCGAGCAGCACAGCCGCCATGGAAGAGACGCGCAAAACGACACGGAGATGGCAGACACCATTATCCGTCAACCCGCCCCCGAGGGACTCGAATCGTCCATGCACGCGCACACCGACCTGCTGGGCACCTTTAAGGGAATCGCTGCCCACAAAACCGCTGTCTACAAACGCCGCATGGCCGTCACCCAAGACTCCTGCGAAGCATTTGATGCGCTCTGCAAGACATACGATGACCCGGAGGACCAAGAGTTCATGCGACCGCTGGCCTGGGAATACGAGAATATTGTTCGCGGCAGGTTCGAAGCCCTGAGCATCGACGAAGGACGATACAGCAACAACGACAACCTCCACAACGCGCCCAACAAAGGGCGCAACAACCAGCGACACAACAAACCACAAGCAAACAGTTGGGCTCTCGCAGCAGCAGATCCGCGAGGCGCCGGGCGCACATACAATGTCGTGGGCACGGCAAAGACCCCGAAAAACATAACGACCCCTACCAAGACAGCGCCCCGCGACCAGGGTGTTGATCGCAGGATTTTCATTCGCCAACCCGAGGGGGCCCCCCGCCACAAATCCGAGCCAATTTCAATTCGGAAAGCGATCGCCAACACCATTGGTAAGGAATTGGAGGATAGGGATATCCCTTCAGCCGCCCGCTGCAAGTCGAGATGGGCAATCCACTGCACCAACAGCGAGATCAAAGAAGACATCCTCAAACGGGAGAACAAGGAACGATCGCCAAACAACTAAAGGCCACAGCGGTTGAACCAGAGGTCAAATGGTTTACCTACGTGGTCAAGAGCGTACCGCGAACGTACGAAGACTTCCACACTGCCTCACGACTCACGACAGAACCCCTCCTCACGAACGAAACTACCCGGCAGACAGGACTCGTCCCGTACGTCGCCAAGATCTCACAGCACGATGACGGCACCAGCTCAACGTACAGTGCTGTAGTGTCATTTTACGAAAAGCCAGCAACCGCCTGGCGGCTCTTCGACTGCTCCGAGTGCGCTCACCAAGTGCTAGGACTTCCACCCGATCCGCACCTGCACACGCACAGCTCGCTGCATGAACTGCAGCCTTCTCTGGCACGAGGAGGAGTGCGAGGAACCAACCCGCTGTTGCAATTGCTACGACACTCACGCTGCTGACGACACGAATTGCCCAGCACGACCACGAAAGTCAAACGGGAAAGTCACGAAACTGTCCCGCAAGGAAAAGGGAGACCTACGGGCCCTGGGACACAAGCGCTGGATCTAACGGAACCCCAAAGCTCCCTCTGCAACGCCTATAGATCCCCGATCGTTACCGCTCGACGAAACAAGCCGCAGCAGACAACTACAGCTGGCTTCCCAGCACACCCCAACCAGCACGCAGCCTCTCCCCCACCAATGACTAGCGCCTCCCCTACGGCGCCGCCTGGTAACCCCACAAAGACTATGCGAGTCTTCCAGGTAAACGTGGGAAGGGGAGAAACATCGCATAATACAGCGCTTGCACTCGCCCGAACAGGAGCATACACTATCGCAATGCTACAAGAACCACACACGTACATTACAAGCGAAGGAAAACGCAGAACAGTAACACACACTGCATAAACACATACTCACCTATCTCACAATGGGAGGAAGAACGCACCCGCCCCGGGGTCGTGACATACGTGCTCACGGAGGCAGAGCTCGCTGTGATGCAACTCCAACGGTACAAGTCCCGCGACATGCTCTGGGTGAAAGCAGGAAACACGACCTTAGTGAACGTGTACCGGGAAGCAAAGGACGGACACATTATCCGACGCCTGCAAGACTGGCCAGTCCCAGCAAACTGCCTGGTGGCAGGGGACTTCAACTCCCGACACTCCGACTGGCAGGCTGGCCCCACCAAGGGCTACGGCCTCCAAATAGCTAACTGTGCGCAAGATACAGGCATGACGCTGCTGAATACACCCAACGACCCCACTAACGACCACGGCAACACGATCGACCTTGCATATTCCAACGTGCTTAACGCCGAAGCTGTAGTGGAAGACCACCTAGCAACCACAGCGGACCATTACACTATAAGCATTACACTGGGCCGACAAGAAACGCGGAACGTCAACCCGCGAAGGCGGAAGATAGACGACGTCGAACGCTTCCTCAAACTAATCGAGCACGGAGTAAAGCACCTACATAAACCAGCAGACACACCGACCACCCACCAACTAGACGGCGCCGACCGAGCTCCAGTTGACACCATACAAGTTGCGCTGGATGGTGCTAGCAAACCAGTGCGAAAGAACAAGCGAGAGAACCCATGGTGGACAGAAGAATGTACGGAGGCACACAACACATGGCTCGAACGCTGCAAGACCCACGGCAAAGACCGAGCAAACGCAGAAAAGAAGGCTTTCCGCAAGATAACTCGCACCGCAAAGCGCAACTTCTGGGGGGCAATGACAGAAGATATATCCAGGACCCGTGGAAAGGCCCTGCAGGCAACCCACTTCTCTTCAACCTCCAAATCACACCTAAAGAAGCCAGAGACGCCCTCCTAGGGGCTGGCAACACGAAACCTGAAGCGGACGGCATTACTGTTGACCTGCTGCGCATCGCCTGGCCGCATATCGCCGACTTCACATTCTGGCTCTTCCAGGAGTGTCTCAACGTTAGCCCCCACCCTGCCCCGTTCAAGGGAGCGGAGGTAGTAATGATCCCAAAGATGAGCAAGCGATCTCTCGGATCCGAGCTCCTGGAGACCCATCTCGCTACTCCCTGCATCGGCAAGGGCTTAGAACGACTAGTAGCCCAACGAACGTCCCGCACAGCGGTATACGAACGAGTGATCAGCCCGCAAGAGTTCGGAGCACTCCCGAAGAGGTCAGCAGTAGACCTCGTTGCAGCTCTCCTGCATGACATAGAAGCAGCACTTGGCAAAGGCCTCGTGGCAACATTGCTACTGATGGGCGTCAAAGGCGCCTTTGACTCAGTACTTAAGAACCGCCTTATTAAGCGACTCAGACAACAGGGCTGGCCGTCGCCGCTGGTGCGATGGGAAGAGTCCTTTATGACAGACAGGATGGCGCTGGTCAGACTGGCGGAAACACTGACAGAGAACGACGGGCTGAACTGCGATCTACCCAAAGGATCCCAGCGTCCCCGATCCTGTTTATGCTCTACACGCAGCCTACTTACGACATAGGCAAAGCTGACCCCGAGGCCAACCAGGGCAGGTCTCTAAGTATCAACATCGCTAGACAAAGCAGCCCGGTAGCAAGATATGGATACGCAGACGATAGCAATGTTACGAATCGGCCGCACCCTCGAAGACACAACAGGAGCTATCAACCACGACATCGAAGCCCTGACAACTTGGGGCAAAGAAACGCAGTTGAGCGTTTGGCCACAAGAAGACAGAAGTCATGCACTTTACCAGGAGACGTGAAGACAGCAACATCAGCCCGGAAGTACAACGCGGAGAGCACAGTAAGAAACAGGGCCGTCAATCCGGTGGCTGGGCGTCTGGCTTGACAGAAAACGGTCTTTCAAAGACCACGTCCACAAATGGACAGCAAAAGCCGGGACTATCGCCCGGCTGCTTTGACGCATCACAAACACACGCAATGGCCCGTCACGAGCGCACACTAGGAAGGCGGTCCAAGCCGACATGATCCCATCCTAACCTACGGGCTAGAAGCGTGGTACGCTGACCCCGAATACAACGGCACCTCCATGAAAATCGGTCACCTGATCGACTGCATGCACGGGACGTACATGTCACGCTACGTTCCATCATCCCAGTGTGGAAAACGACTGAATTAGCAGCTATCTACCGCGAAACCGACTTCCCTCCAATAGATCAGCTGCTTGACGCCCACCGACAACGATTCTCTGCAAGGTTCAAGCGCATGGATAGTCAACACCCGCTCGCCGCCAGATCAGATCAGTGTCACACCCCGAACCCCATAGTGGCAAGCCGCAAGACCAGGCGCCCAACACGCCTCTCGCGCACCAATGCGCTCACCCCCACGACAACAAGACCAGCACTACTCCCACCTGGCCTCCCCGTCAAGCTTGAACTGCAGGACAAGACTGCAGCGGCCTCGGAGTTCAAAGACTGGTTCGACTTCCTCCCACGACGAGGTATGGACAAGATCTAAGTAGGTCTATGAGGCTTAAATCATAGAGCCATGTCTAGTTGATGTTAATACTAAGTGCGCCTAAGAATATACGGAAACCAGACAAATCGTAACAAACATCGGAACGATGAAATACTTAGAAACGAGAATGATAATTGAACTGTCCTACGTATGGTACATTGATGTGCCGCTCAATTGCATATATTTACGCTCCACGTGCTCGTTTGACTCTCCCATCAACTTCCGGATCTTCTCTTGGTCGCTTGTTGTTCGGCTGGTCATTGACTCTCGCTTCCGAGCGGTTGTCTTTATAGAGTGTATCAGCCCTTCCATCAGCTTCTGGATCTTGTCTTGATCTCTTGCTGTCAACATCATTATCCCCCCTGGCGTACAACTTGATTCGCGGCTCGAATTCATTACAGTTGGTGAAGGACATGCTTCGCACCCTTAAGCCTCTTTGCCAAACATGCTTTTCCATCCTTTTGTGCAATCTCGGCGTAACTTAATTCCTCGCTGCCAAATCTAAGTAAAGGACTGGCTCCCAGAATGATAAGACACTGGATAGTAAGCCAAGCGCGTTCTTCATCCTGTGTCCCAAGTATAGCATAGATGATTGGCGTCGCAGATGATCCATCAGTAACATCAGGACTCGCGTCATAATTGTTGACATACTCAGATATATTGCCTGTAAGCCCGCACCAGGCAGCACCGTGTAAACCATTGGCAGAAGATCCCTGCCCCGGTTTGGCGCCATAAGACAAAAGCAAAGAAGCTATTCCCTCGAACCCTTGACGATTGGCTAAGAATAGGGCAAGGTTCAAGTCCCTCTGTACATCTGCATTGTTGAAATGGTGCATAAAGCGAATGAACTCAATCTTATTTCGGGCTGCAGCGAGGCAAATAGGGGAGAGCATTGCCTCACGAAAGCGTTCTCCAGGGTCATCTGGGCTATACTGTCGGGAAAGAAAGGCGCCAAGGGGATCGAAAGGCTGGTCATCTTTTACTCTGCAGGGGAGGTAAACAGAGGGGCAATCCGGCGAGTTAAAAGAAAGAGGGTATAGGGGCATTGTCGTGGATTCAACTGCTGACGATGAAATGAGATGTTTAACGATGTTTGGAACCAGCTGAGCTGTTTTATAATATGGCGATGCCGATAAAGAAAGAAGTTGAGGAAAAATTGGAAAGGGGACAAATGATCCTTAAGTACCCTACTAAGCCAACTTGATTAATAAGTTGAGAAAGGGTTGGTTTGCATGGCCGGCTGAAATACAACCCGAGTGATATTAATAAGGGAGACCAACAACAACATCAGGCCATGCCTCTGAATGACGACTTACAAACTCACTGACTGTTTATATGAGACATAGATTAAGGCTAATTGCGGATGTAGCGCTTAGCAATGTGTGAAGAGGGGACCTGAGAAGAGTAAAATGCCTTGCCAGCGTCAAAAGACATGTCCAACAACATCAGAGCGACACTCCTATGGGTATACTCGCTAGCTCATGACGGATAACTTCGTCAGCCACATGCAGACCGTCATTGAGGTAGCTTGTATGATGGGCCAACCCGTATTCAGGTTCCCTGGTTTATTGATTGGACAAGATAATGAGCGACGCGTGAAGAAACTGACCGGTAGGCACATCACATCTACGCTTCATATCAAGGATCAGATGGGGAAAGGAGTATCACGCAATAGGTTGAGGACGTTTAATAGTCACCGTGACACACAGCATACAAATCTCAGAGTCGAATGTCTATAGACCTAGACTATGTACTCAGAGCAATGATGACTTCAGCTCGTAATAGACCGGCATTTGCCTTCCAGCCATCCAGCAGATCATCGCTTTTCCCCATTGCCCTGGCAAGATCAGCACATGTCCAATGATGCTTTCCATATGCCCAAAGTATCTAACGCATCCTTATCCAGATGCGCTGAACCGCGACGGAATGTAATAGCCGCGGCAATTCACCATTTGATAGTCTGACTCTTTCTCTCGACAACAAGTAAGAAAAGTTCGAGGGTCTACCAGTAAATGAGATCATCTTAGTTTTGCTTAGTTGTGCTAGGACCTACTCAGAATAAGAAGGATGGTGATTTATACACTTTGCAGATCGCAAGGTAGTGTCATAGCTATCGGAAGGTCTACGGCTGCTCTGGACCTCGACGTTTATGAAGCGCAAGTCACGTCGACTCAACTATTTTCCCGAGATGGCACAATCGTGACGATGCTCAATGATTTATGTAAGATAGTAAAGGATTCTTTTCAATACTGTCATGGTTACAATGATGTGTGCTACACCCCGTCAGGCAATAGTCGGCATCGCTCCTCCATCCCTCAAAGAACCCAGCAATGACTTTCGAACAACACGAGTGTACCCCTTCCATCATTCCAAATTACTCAGCCACTGTCAAAAGGCATCATATTAGACAGTGCTTGTTCTGGAACCTCCTATGTCTTCAGTCCCTGTCATAAAACTCCCGTACCGCCGTGAAGCTCCCGGGGGTTACTAAAAGCAGGGTTCTGAAATGTTGCACCACCAGGGAATTCTCGTTCTACCCTACTGCACGAGACGGACAGGAAGTACAGGACAACCGGCCCTGCCTATAATTGAGGACAGCAGGAGCGGTGGATGCAGGCGCCATCTTGTCTTCTGTTGGCCCTGTACCAGTTCATGCGGTCCCCTTGTATGTGACCTCTGTAACCCAACGTCTGGTCATGTAACGTGCGTCGCTCGTCTGCCCATCTACGGCGTGCATGCTGTACGCGGGCCCTGGCAGGCAGCTGCTTTCGCCAGTAGATTTGGACCGTGAGCGGATCCTCTTACCGTACTTGTAAAATAGAAAAGGAAAAGGGATGCAGGCAACAGCCAAGAAGCCTGGCACAGAGCTTGCCCAGCGAGAGCCGAGTCCGTTGTACATGTCCGTCGTGAAGAGAGGGAACGCAGCACCAAAGAGTGACCGGAGTATGGAGTTTGCGGCCAACACGGAGGCGGCGTGAATGGGATCTAGTCGCCGTCAGCTGCCTGTAGAAAGACAAAAAGGAATAGAAAGACGAAGGATGTCACAGGTTCAAACTTACAGGTGTCAACGAGGTAAGTCAGCAATGAAAGGAAGACAAGGACGAGACCACAGGAGAAGATGGCGGAGCCTATGATGCATACGACCCAGTGGATGTCGCTACCGCTCGTCCAGGCAAACCAGAAGAGGCCGACGGGGATGAGCACTGAGCCTACCAGCGCGGGCGGAAGCCTGGCCTCGGGCGGCGCATTGCCGCCAGCTGCTCTGGTCGCTCGCAAGTATCGCTTCTGGTCAAGAACAGTACCGGCGACGGCAAATAACATGCCCACAGCGATGCCGATGAAAGCGAGACCGCCAGTTCCAGGGCTCCATCCGCGTCCCTGCTGGAAGACGATGGGGAAAGCAGCGAAGCAAAGATACAGTGTACCGTATATCACTGCGATGTAGATCGAGGTCAGAAACACGATGAGCTCTTTGAAGAGCATGGTCCAAGGTCGAAGAAGAGCGCGTTTGAACTGGGCGACGGAGCTTTCGGGAGGGTTGTCGGCATCGATCTTGGGCTTGTAAGCCCTAACACTTTTCTGGGAAAGAACAGCGGCGCGACGGCGCAGGATGTAGGGGCCATACGTCTCAGGAATCACGAGAGAGTTGATGATCCATACTACACCGGTGAAAGCGGCTATCATGCCCTGAACCCAACGCCAATCCTCATACTGGCCCAGGAAGCCACCCAGCGATAGGACCTACAGGGGAGAAGGACAACGTCGTGAGCATAACCTCACAAACGCAAACACAAAAACAAAGACAAAGACAAAGACAAAGACAAACATACCGATCGTAGGGACCCAGGAAGGGGGCCATGGCGAAACCGGCGGCCGCGATCCCACGGTCTTCGCACGAACAGGTCTGCTATCGACCCTGCTGCATTGGCCAAGGGGGACGATCCGAAGCAGCCCGCCAGGAAGCGGAGGACGACCAACGTTGCCATGTTCGGAGCTCCGGCAGCGCCGGCGTTGAAGGCCGTGAAGGCCATGTAGGAAACGATGAACGTTTTCTGACGACCGTAGAGCTCCGAGAGGGGCGCCCAGAACAACGGGCCGATGGCGAATCCGAGGACAAACATCGAGACTCCGAGGATGGCAACGTTTGTCGACACTTTAAAGTCAAGGATAATGGAGGTCAGCCCTCCTGCGTACGCAGTACTGGCAAAGGCGACGGCCAGTGTGGCTATGGCATGAAGTATGGTGATGAGCCATTTCTTCGACTTTGAGAAGTTCATCGGATTCCCGGGATCTTCGAGCAGGAAATCGATCAAAAACGGTGACCCTTTCGTTCCGACACCCTCCTCATAACGGTAGCTCCGCACAGCCAAAGTTACACGGGCTGGGTCGCACACGAGACGGTAGTGAGAGCACATGTTGGGGTGCTTCTGAGGTATCGGGGCGCTGCCGTGAGCTTCCATCGTGGAAGAAGGGGGTTAGTCGACTCTACAGTCTGTAATTATTTGATCGAGGTGGCGATAATCCGACCACGCAGTAACCGATGCAGGAGTATCCAGTACTGCCGTCCGCTTTGATAGACGAAAACCGAGAATGCCGACGGACGGAAGCCATGAGCGACGACAGACGATGGCTGTTATAGTCCGGAAGGAGTTCTCCAAGCAGGGTACGTTCTTTGCCTCTACTGGAAGCAAAGTTCGATGGCCAGCTACCTACACGTAAACGCCCGATAGATCTGGTGGAAGTTGGGAATTCCCAGGAGGCCGATTCCATCCAGTGCGATGCTCGAGGGCCTATTAAGGACATCGTGGGAGCAGTGCTGCAAAGTCCATTTCTGATAGCTGTAAAAGCAGATTAGCATCAAGTTAGAGGTGGGAAAACGAAAAAATGAGAAATGAAAAGAAACAAGAAAGCAAGGAAAAGTGACAAAGAGGTAGAAGAAAAGGGTGGGCCGATGATAATATCCCGCAAATTCGCTTTGTTCTTGATAGCACTCGATCTGCCGACAATGGGGTACAAGGACACTATATGACCAGTTGTGGCTTGCTTAACATACATTCGGAAAGTTCTAAACTATTATCACGCGACCCGAAACCTGCAGGCTCCTTCTTTTCAATAACTTGACGCTGCTGGGATATATTTCTTCCTCGGAAGAAACCATGGATACAAGAGTATCTAGTCCTGCATCCGATCGACCTCGGAGTCTGTCGTCGGACGATAGAAAATGCATATGGAGTAAGGTGGGTTGGTCGTCTCAGCACCGCAATATCGCAAGAAGCTAACAGTATACGGCCGGATTGCCGCTTCCTCGAGTGTGAGAGATATCCTGATCATCTTCTAATCTCATTTCCATTCGAACACGTATTATAGCTATAGTAGTGGCCTGATAACATATCCTGGTAGTTAAAGCTCCGGTCATTACTCGATGATTCATTTAGCAATCGAGGCGAGGTTTTCTACTTATGTTGCATGACCCCGAGTTTTTAGACAGTCTAGAGCGGCATTTGCACAGCGCTCAAACAGTTCGGTTCCTAACGACGACATTCCCACCTGATATGACCTGTTCCCTTTCGGAACAGCTATATAGCCAGCTTCTTCCTGTCATGGAATGTCCCTATCCGAGGATAGTAAGGTCAATTACACCTCTGATCCGTTCCACCAGATTTACTGCGTTACCAAGCAGGTATAAATACTAGACATTTTCATCAACAGCAATTCCGTCTGCATCTAGGATGTTCGCCATCATTAATAATAGGTTCGCCGATAGAAGGTTCAGAGGTATGAAAATGTTATAGAACTACCTCGTCATAGGTGACTCAACCACAAATCCTGTCTGCAGCAACACTAGTTCTTTCCTTGATATCAGCAAGTCACAGTTCTTGTCCAATTTGTGTAACTTGGTCTCGGGACTGACACTCCCAGCCAACAAGGCACCTCCTCGTTAGGACTCACTTACCAAGCTCTCCAATTTCGAGACTCCTCTTCAAGCTGGTTCTCCAGCACTCAGTATCTTCAGCGCAACCTGTGATAAAGACAGACATGTGTTCCTTGGAACCTCCGATACCGTCTTTCTCGTCGGAGACTCTGCTTCCATGGCAGACCCGTGAAGGCAAGAAGTCCTCAAAGCTATCACCACTATCTTACACGACTCCAACAGCATTGACGTTGATTTCCTACATCACCTATCATCCGCCTTTGGATCTACCATACAAGCTCCTGGAGGATACTACAACATCTGTGAAGCTGAGTAAGTCCGGAAACTCTTCAAGGATGTCCCACCTAGCGGCTCAGCGCCCATTGGAGCTCGCCTACAAGACATCTCGAGGTCATACGTCTCGCACATCTCTCGCAGTGCCGACGACATTCACTCGACCAAACCTGTCAATACTATCATGATCACAGACGGACGTCCCACAGATGACCTGGAAAGTATCATCGCACATTTCAGACCAGAAAGCTCGGCCAAATCAAGATGACTCCCTGCCAGGCTGGGATCCAGTTCTTCCAGGTTAGAAATGACCTCAAAGTCACAAAGGCCCGTCGCGATCTAGATAATGAACTTTTCGAGTAAAGCTTTCACGATGTAGTAGATACAACCAGTTCTGACTTTGCTGCTTCGGTCAAAAGTAGGACTCTGTCTGTCAAAAGGATTTTCAAGGTCATTCTTGACGCCATCGTATGACGCTACGATCGTGAGGATACTCAGAACACGGTCTCAAAGGGTTTTGTTTCTGTTAACACGACTCAGGTTTTCATAACAAGGCCGTGGTTCATATCTTCTGCTATGATACCGTAACGTGGGCTTTTACTTTTGTCTGGTATAAGGAGAGTTGTTCCACAACTTCAAATAGGCGAAAATCAGGTGTGTAGTATTAGAAACATACCCTCACGAGATTCAAACCACAGCTTTCAGTAGTTAAATCCAACCGGAAAAATCTAATCGTTACATATCGCGACCCATACGCCCCAGGATTGTCGTTCATAGAGTTCTTTAGCGACAGATCGTGGTCTCTAACTTCTGACTGCAACTGGAGCTCACAATCTCGCCATTCGTCTTTTGTGGCGATAGTTCGATGGCGATGGTAGATCATAGTTAAGTACTCAAAGAAGCTTCAGCCATTTTCAGCGTCATCTTAGCTAGCTAAAATAAAGTCAAAACATATCGAATGCTACGTAACTGCAATCCAGCGCCTTGCGAACTGTGTGACTCATCTCGAGGTCAACTGTTCAATTCATCTTGTGTAAGATCAATCTTTCGAGGATCACCGCGCCGTTTGACTCGGAGCCATACGCCTTAAAAAGACCCATAAGCCTGGCGATTTCCATTGTTTGCCTATCTGATTCCGATAATTCGCCAACCTCGGTGTTGAATGTTTCCCAGAACAGCTGTCGCAGTTCGAGGTGAGACTGATGGAAGTGCCAATCTCCATTTGTCTCAATACCAAAAAGTATCTCGGCTCCACCGAGGGATATCCCGAAGGGAGCGATGAAAGCGTCGTGCCAATCCACGATGCCAGTGATGTGGCCAGTTCCTTCATCCACATGGATATTATTCTCGAGGATATCACCATGCTGGATGGCGAATGGGTACTCGGGGCGAAAGAGGAGGTCGAGATTCTCTCTGACCCTGTGAACCGTTGACTGTAAACTTCCGGGCAATGTGGCCGAGAGCTTATCGAGAATGACGGCATAGCTCTCATGCAGGTCCATCGGCAATGGCTTGGGCAATTGTGGCTGGTTAAGCCATGCCGATGCAAAGAATCTGTCCGTCATGTCAGAGATACAGGTAGTCAAGAAGGATGCGCAATTTGGGGGGCGTAGGATGAGACGACTGACCTGGCGAAGTCTCGGACAGTCTGGCTGAGACCATTACTATCCAGTGTTTCTGGCGCGAACATCTTTCTCCGAACCCGACAGAAGGCTGACCCAGAAATGTGTTCCCAAATATAAACGTGAAGTGTCTCCAGCAAGCCGTAGTATTCACCCTGGGGCGCAAATCTGTAGTATACTTGCTGGACAATTCCAAGTTTTACCACATCAAGTGGCAACGATCGAAACTGGACTACCTTCCGTTTTCGTTGGCCCTCTACGGTATAGCTATTCCCCCCTTGGACTGGCGTAGCAGAGACGCCGTCGCCAATCAGTTTCGTGGCGAATTCATCACATTGGTTTTTGGTGACTGAAGCGTTGTTGAAGAATTTGGAAATCTGGAAATCTGACAGACGGCTATAGCTTTCGGAACTCACTGCGAATTTGCTGATGTCCATCTTGGTGGATTGGTTTGGTAAGAAACTCGCAATTTCCCAAATGCAGGCCAACTTCTTTTCAAGTCAAGGCATCGAGACACGTGTGCATTTGTTACGTAAGCGCTAGAAACACATATCATCTACAGGTTTAGTGGATATTTATCTGACTGGCACGTAATCACACCTGGATTGAACGTGAGTTCTGATACAGTGGCCGTGCAAAAGTTCCAACCAATAGCACTTTTATTACCAAAATGCATTACCTTTATAGCTGATCATGAAATACGTGTAAAATAGCTGATTAGTAAAAAAGGATTCTTAGACTAGAATTTTTGATTATATAGTTCATAAAGCTATGTAAGTAAATTAATACAACATAGTAATATAGAATTGAAGTAAGATTACCCTTTTCAAAACTAATTTTCTTAGAGTAATTATAAAATTTACCCTATAACCTATATAAGCAGCTTAAAAATTAATATTTTTTGAAATTTTAAAGTTTCTTAAAATAGCTTTCATTGAGTATTATAAGATAAAAAGTCCTAAAAAAACTATATACTAGCTATAAGTAGTTCTTATTTAGCTATAAAAGTAGTAGGTTTTGGTGGAAAAAGTGCTATTGGTCGGAACTTTTGCACGAGACTGTACTTACGACGCCAGTGTCACATTGATAGTATTTCGCCATGGCAATGATCATTGGCAAGTTGACAGAGAAAACTGGATCAAACATAGACTTGATTGAGTAGAATGATAGGATACGGAAGGGACTGCACTAATTCACTGTAAGACTTCCACCTTGCACCACCAGTGCGGATCTTTCGTCATCTCGGAGCTGAGCTTATTATTCAGTGAGTGAAGATGATGACACCTTGGTCTGAGAGACGCTTAAGAATATCGAGCTCGATTTCGCCGTTGTCAACATGAACCTTGTGGGTCTTCGTCCCATCAGGCTTCGTGGACTCGTTCCAATGCTCGCCGGCGGGTGGCGACGATAGTTTCGAGATACCGTCATAGCTTGACGAAGGCCAGCTCACCGGCACAGGTTTCAGAACACTATACATGGACTGTGGAAGCGTCATTGTGCCATAGCCTTCTACTTCGATCTCAGCAGTAGGGCAAGCAGAGAGAGCACTCCTGTCGACGAGCTGAAGTGCGAATACATCGACCAGATCATTTCCGCTAATATACGCTGCCAGTTCGGCAATGCACCCAAATGCTCCCTTGTCGCCTAGGATAGGTGATTGACCCTCACCAAACTCATATGGTATCAGATCGAGAATGTTGTTCTCGCCTGCCATGGGACGAACCTTGAAGGCCAAGCCATGGAGGCTCTTGGGATCAATGGATTCAGTCGAGATAGAGCGCATCGACGTCCCGGAGCGTTTTTGAGCTTTCCCTGGACCTTGATTTTGTTTTCATCCAGTGGTTCATGGCTGTGCAACAGGTGCAAAGCTAGTTTGCCGACCATGTTGTGGCTTGCAACTATAGCCACGAGTTGCTGGAGGTGCGTATCTGGCACATGCATACCATTGTGGATACGAGGAAGGCGTGAGGCGCTATTTGGGTCATCAGTCTTGCTCATCTTGGTCGGATTGAACTTCCACAATGTGATATTGGCAGACTTACGTAACAGAAGCTAGTGCAAGATCATTGTAAGAAAGCGGAAGGTCAATGCCAGGCACATGCTGGGGCATGGAGCTCAGGGTGGCCATCGTAAGACTTTGCACGAACAACACTGATACAGTAGGTGGAAGCGGATTGAGGAAGTACTTGGGCAAGTTGGTGACGGGACCTGGTTGTTGATGAGTATTGCGATTGTTGGAAACGATGGAAGCAAGATAGGAAACGCGATACTTATACACCGCTCTACTGCTCAGCTCCTATGAGGTGAATGGTGTTCGGGTCTCTTACATCCGAGAGCTAGGCTGTGCAACCGCGGGGCACGGGCTCTACGGGCTGATCTCTACCCTTGCCAGCGTCTTGTGATATCAGCAGCCACTTGCACTTCTCACTAAGCCAGTGATAAGCGAAATGTATTGATAACACTTCAATACGAGCTCTTTCTCCTTACCCTTGGCGCCCATACCGTCATATCAGCAGGCATTGGGACTGCGTCAGACCTAACTCACACGCTAATGCAGATTTGAAGACCAATATTGCGACGGTGATATGGAACTTGTTGCTTGTTTTGGCTTTCCGGTCCCCTAATCTTGTCGTCGCCCAGCTCCTAGGCCATTGCAACCCTACCTTGCCACCTCTCAGCCGGTGGTAGGTGGCATTGGCAGGCATCAAGGATCGAAGAACGCCATAGACAGCGCTCAAAACCATGGCAAGGCTCGGCTTAACGCGGTATCTGAATTCACATTTGGCTGTTGGTCGAGAACATGACATGTAAGGTGCTATCGTTCCCATCTTTATCATTGTACAACCTGCTTGTACAAACCTACATTGTGCTCTTTCCAAGGACGGTGAGGGAGGTGAGAAACGACATATCGGAAAGGATACAGTGACCTGGCCAAAGCCGTCTTGCACCCAAATTATATTTCTCTTTTGAGCAAAGCTTGCTGATGCCGTTAATGGATCGCCGTCTCGTGGGTCGAAGAAACAATATGTTTTGCAATCACATCAAGGCGGGAAATGGTTCTCCAGCCATTCCTGGAGTTGGTCCTGTCTTGAACATACCAGTCGTTTCTGACGTGTCACAGGCAGAAACTTCACTTTGCATAGGAAGCAAGAGATTTGCGTTGATAGGGTGTGAAATTGTGCCGAGTACTGACTATCCCCTGTTCATGCTGCCTGTTCTCCATCGTCTTACCTTCGTTTAGCAATTGACATGTTCTAGATTACCCGGTGATGTCCTGTTGCCTTTGCATTCTGTAACGTTACTTATCGCTGGTACTCAATCTGACAGCGCTGGTAGTGATGGTTCTATCCACTGGGACTAACCAATCTTTGGCTTATGTGGGATATCCTGCTCTTTCGCTTATACTGCCCTACGTCACATTATTGCTCCCAGGAGCGTCTAGTAGGGCTGCGATAGCTCTTCCGCTTTAAAACAAGATCTGTAAACGCCAGTGTGCTGCCGTTGTTGTGCTCTAGCAGGATCAGCTTCGACCTAGGCTTGCAGCAACGGTGGAGGGTGACAGGATGAAGAAGGCTGAACAGTTGGAGGAGAAAAAGAAAAGGGGTACTCGGAAAGCATGAAAGTGAAATGGGAGACTCTACCAATGGTGTTTCCATCAGTGTTGCACTTGTCCAGATTAAGTTCTACCTTGACATCGGCTACCTCGCATTGCGCCAACCAACCGACCTCTTCCTGCTGCCCGTTGTGTTCAGCCGGCGGTAGCAAGGTCTGTACAGAAGGCTGCACGATCTCCAAACTACTACGTATACGTGTGTCGCATAGCAGTTTTAACATTTTGCCTAAATTTGATGCCCGTCTACTGACAATCGGACGAGGGCACGTTCTTCAATGAGAGAGGTAGGGTACCTTGAAATCCCTTTGCCCAGCCCGGACATCTATGTCGGCACACATCATCTGTACGTCTACTCCATCGCTTTTCATGGCGCAGTCATCCTCACCATCGGATGGCGGATGGATGATGATAACAGGAATGTCCATGTCCATGGTTGTGTCCATGTCCGTGTCCCTAGCTATACTCATGCCCATATTCACATCCACGTTCGCGTCTGCATTCGTATTTGAACACACATCCATCTTCACACTCTTCGACCCACATCCACTGTCGCCGTCGCCGTCGTCGTCGCTGTCGCCGTCAATGTCCATTGGCCCTGGCAGGATCTCTTGCACACCTGTCGTCTGATCCTTCACGCCAACTGAAGTGGTGGTGAAACTATACAACCGTTGTTCGCCGCCCTGGCCTGACCTGCCCCAGTTACCGAGCTGACCCAGGAATAGTTGCTTGATGGTTGGAGGGTTTTCGGTTCTCCACACGTTTGTTAAGCTTCTTGGGCGCATACCAAAGAGATCCAGAAGACAAAGAGTGATCAGGCAGGTCCTGAATCAGAACGACGATAACCTCTCGCCCACGATCAGATGCGGTTGCAGAAGACGGCGCTTATATTACATTGGACGTTTTCAGCACCGTAAGCACCGGAGGCCGCAACAGACCGCACGGAAACCCCTCATCCACCCCAATGGGTGACCGTGTGAAAGGGGGGCATTCTTCCCTAAGCCTGGCCGGGTGATTGAACCTGTTCTGACTGCCAGCTTCCATTCGCGCTGCCAGAGTACACAGTTCGGCAATGGCCGGCAACAAGTTCCGCCTTCACTCTAGTTGTGATTTTTGACTGTTGACTGTTGGCCGTCAACCAATGGTGCGAGTTGTCTTTTGGTCGAGGCAGCAGCAAGGGATCGTCCCGATATGGTCGGTGCGTCCATGATCGTGAATAAAATTGCCATCGGCCCGGAATCAATGTCGGAATTCGTCCAAGACCTGCTAGCTGCCTTTGCTCGTCTACCTTGCCTTCGGATGTCGTCCCCCCGTACCCAGACCGGAAGCCTCAGAGGAAGAAACAGGAGACTTGTCCGAGGTTCATTGCAGCGGTCGAGAAATGTACGTGTGAGAGCAGATAAGCCAATAGAACCATGCGCATCCGGTTTCCCCGGATTCGACTGTCTCCCAAGGCGAAGTCCGCTTGATGATCTGGGATGCCGCATTCAGCAACGTAGAGGCAGCCGTAGCCGTCTGCTCGTTTCCTCGCAATAAGCGCAGGATCACGATAGCTCGCTCCCACTCGGGTGATGGTCAATCGCCATCGGTCGCGCAAGCGTGTGTCGAATCAAGGACGGAATGGTTTCCGTTCAGCGCACGCCTGTCGACGATCTGGCGGAAGGGAGCAGAAACCTATCTTTGTGGAGCGCACCATATTTCTCGTAGCTCCTTTGCCGATTCTGGACGGCCGAATGGCAGAGATCGAACTGTTGATAGAGCACATCGCCATCGACATCGCCGAGATCCCTGACGTCTTGGACATGTTTGAGGCTCTCGCCCGCTTCCCGCGCCTTCAGACTATCGTCGTCATCGTTCCCTCCGAGGCGGTGGAAGAGGATCAGGTCGGCGCGTGGCAGCAGCGAGTGCGGCAGGACGAGAAGGTGCTGAAACAGATAAGCGGCTTGGTGGACGCACCTTCATCTGACGGTGAATGGCATCAGAAGACGTACATGGGCTGGCTTTTGTGTAATTACCTGAACGGCGCCCATGTGAGGCGTTATTATAGCCGTGAAGATGGGCCCAAGATAAGACTGTTTGTCGACCGCAAGACCTCGTCCAGGGCGGAGGGAATAATGACAGAACGGCCTTGGGCTTTGTACTTCTATTAGCACGACATTCTAGTTTCCTCTTTTTCTCTCTTCTTTTTCCTTTTCCTTTTCTTATTTTTTTTTCTTTCCCTTCTGGTAACTAGAGCTCTGGTCTTTTTCTTTTCTACTTAGATGGTCAGCACCTTTCTGCCATTT